>PVJC01010459.1:0-43676 GCA_004026665.1 Murina feae
AGGTGGAACTCATGCACGGCGTCTTCTCCGTACTGAACAACTCCAACCTGCAAGTCAGAGGAGAGGGCGTGGGGACATCTTGACCCCCGGAACTTAGCCCTTCGGTGGGGAGGCTCCCTGGACTCATCTGTCTGCCGGTGACTCCTCAGGAGCGAGGAGGGCTGGGGACCTTCCCAAACCAAGGAGAAGCGGGTTCTGAAAAGTTCTGGGAACGAACGGATGGCTTGTGAGACAAGTAGGAGGCGCATATCGTGAGAGGAGACTGCGGTTTAAAGAAAAGCCCAATAGGTTGAGTTTCTCGCTTAAAAAGACAAAAGTTGAGAACAGAACTGAAATCTAAAATATTAGGAATAGCATGGGTGGAGGCCATGGCATTGCCCACCCAACTCTAGAACGAAGGTTCCTTAAAACTTGGGAGAGGAAAGGTTCTATTCCCAAGGTTGATAAAATATCACAATATTAATAATATTAATAACTTCAAAATAAACCTGAAGACCGATAGTAGCATTAGAATGACAAAACATTACTATTGAGTGGGCCCGGAGTTTGTCTAGCACACGTGCATTTCTAATGCTGGACTCACCCACGACGCCCTGAAAGATCTTCCAGCCCTGGCTGGTGTGCTCAGTGGTTAGAGCATCAGCCCACACACCAAAGGGTCCGGGTTCTATTCCTGGTCAAGGGCACATACCTGGGTTGCAGGTTTGATCCTCAGCCCTAGTTAGGCATGCGCAACCAATTGATGTCTCTCTCTCTCTCTCTTTGCCCCCCTCCTTCCCTTCCACTCTCTCTAAAAAAATAAATCAATCGAAAAAATATTCTCAGGTGAGGATTAAAAAAAAAAGGAAAGAAGAAAAGATCTTCCAGTGCTGGGTAACTCATTACTTCCTAAGAAAGCCCACTCCCTTTTAACACCTCTAATCATTACAAAATAACTCTTAGATGGATTTGAAATCTGCCACCTTGGGCCTTCTATCCGCGAGTCTTTGTCTGGCCAGCCAAAGCCATGTACTGGCAGCGATGGCCTCCTTCCTGGTCTCTTCTCCATGATCCATGCGCCTGCCTCTCCCCTGGGCCTCACTCAGCAGGGCTCTGGTGCTACTCGACACTCCCACTTTCCTTCTCACTCGGTAGCTGGTCAAACTCTTTCCTAATAGGTGGTGACTGTCCCGGTGTTTGACCAGGGAAGGAAGGTCTCCCCCAAACGTGATGGGCCCAGCAGAGACGGGGGTCCTGGGCTGCTGGGCCCTGGTGCTGGCCCTTCCCCTACACTTGCTTAGCTCATGCAAACACGCTCCCCGCCACTCCCAGGCAGCACCTGCCACAGGTTGGGGGGGGGCCCTGTTCGGAGGAGGAAAGAGTCTGAGTCGCTCACCTGGATCTGCCCAGGGCCGATGTAGAACTTCTTCAGGATGTTGATGAGGAAGTGCTGGACCTCCACCCAGGGGTAGATGCTGTTGGAGCCGTCCAGGACAATGACGATGTCCATGTAGGTCTGGCACCCTGGGAAATCGGGACAGCCACAGCGAGGCGTGGAGTCAGTGTCTGCTGGTTCTCCAGAGGGTTGTCTGAAGGACCATTACGTGTGCATAATTCCCTGGGCCGGGGAGCTGCCCCGGGGCAGGGCATGGTGACCAGCCCAGGGACCCCTGGCTCTGCTCCACGGCTCAGTGCTGGCTGTTTGAATAAAGCATATTTACATATGCTTTATGTAAAAGCCTCTGCTCCTTAGGAACTCTGCTCTCCACCGTCAGCGAGCCAACGTTTCGGAGGCAGCCAACACTGTCCAAAGCAGTGCCGGGTTACCACTGGTTTTGCTGTAATACGCAGCTGGCATTTACCACTTTCAGCTCCAAGGAAGGGGTTCACATTTTTGGAGGGTGGGTGGTGTAATGGTTAGGAGTGTGGAACCTGTTTGACTCCTGGCTTTGACCTGGGGCAGGTCACTTAACATCTTGGCATCAGTTTTTTCTTCTGTAAAATAGGCATAGAGATAGCAGAGATAGCAGATGGCCATGAGGAATCGACCAGATGATGCTTCTAAAGGGCTGAGCACCAACTAAGTGCCTCAGAAATCTTAGCTGATATTATTTCTCTTTAAAAGCAGACCACTCTTGGCCCCAGCTGGTTTGGCTCAGTGGATAGAGTGTTGGCCTGCGGACTGAAGGGTCCCAGGTTCTATTCTGGTCAAGGGCTTATCGCTCGGTTGCAGGCTTCTCCCTGGCCCGGGCCCTGGTCAGGGCGTGTGCAGGAGGCAAGTAATGGATGTGTTTCTCTCACATCTTTTGATATTTCTCTCTGTCTTTCCCTCTCTCTTCCACTCTCTCTAAAAAAAAACAAAAAACAACAGTGGGAAAAAAAAAAAAGCAGACCATTTGTTAATGTGACAATAATATCATGGGTCAAGCTCTCATGCCTGTATCTTGGATCTGAGCATAAAGGTTTCTCCACATTTTTGTAATGTTAATGGCAAATTAAAATTAATGAAAGAAACCAACAAAAAACAACCTGATGAAACATTGGCTATATAAATAAATGTAAAAAACTTCTTTTAAAAACCTAAGCAATTTATTTCTATTTGCAAATGGCTACTTTGAAATAAGACACAATCTGATACAACCTGTACTGTACAATATATACTATATCATGTTGAAACGTTGGTAAGGTGACCAGACGTCCCACTTTTGGCGGGACAGTCCCGATTTTTAACAGTTTGTCCTGCGTCCCGCGGTGTTTTAAAAAAGTCCTGATTACTCTTTATAATATTTTAAGTAATAATAAAAACAAGAAAAAGAAAGACCCCCACCCCCTGTCAATGGTGTACTGCTTTAAATCTGGTCACCTTAAATATTGGGCATGTGTTTATTTTTATTGGAGAATTCTCACACGGTTGTAAACTCTATGCACAGCAATGTGTGTGGCAGGAGCTTTTGTGTGAGAGCATTCCAGCAGCTCCTGCATCAGGAAGGTCCAGTGTGTTGGAGTTAGAGCTCCCAGAGCGAGGAAGCTGGTGGCTTTGAGCCCAGGGGCCCAGGCTCTGGGTTTGGCGGGCGGTGGCCTGAATGCTCACAATCACCTCTGTTTTAGGAGCAGTTGTGAGAAATCCTTGTCCCATCTGCACGCCATGTACAGCTGTGATGGCCTGACACTCCCGTGCCGACAGCACTGGATGGCTGTGTCCTTTCCCAGTTTGGTTTAGCTCAACACGTGGATGAGCCCCCGCCATGTGTGTGCACCATGTGATGGGGCGGCTACAGAGGTGACCGAGGCTGAAATGCCTTCATTCAGAGGGACGGCTAGTCTAGGGGTAGAGATCAGGTTTCTTTGATGTTTTAAAGCAAGTTTTTACTATTAAAATGCCTTTATTATTGCTGTTATTTTTTACAATTTCAAATTCATTTTTTAAAGATACCTCGGGAATTATGATAAAAGAAATAAATCAGGCAGAGGAAGACAAATACTGTATGATTTCACTTATACGTGGAATCTAAGAAGCAAAATAAGTGAACAAACAGAACAGAAACAAACTCATAGAGAACAAACCAACTGGGGGTTAGGGACTGGGTAAAGAGGGGAAGGGATTAGAGGTACAGATCGGTAATTACAACATAGTCACCGGGTGTAAAGTGAGGCATAGGGAATCGTCAATAATATTGTAATAACTATATGGTATTGGGGGGAGGACTAAACTTATCCGGGAATCACTTCGTAAGCTACATAAAGGTCTAAACACGATGCTGTCCACCTGAAACCAATATAATATTGACAGTCAACTGTAATTGAAGAAAATTTTAAAATTAAAATTAGATATCTTGGGAAGAATCTTCCTTTAGGTCTGTGTTTCCTAAACATGGCTAAACACTCCACTGAAAAGTGCACACACAGATGCACGCGTGAGCGCACGCACACACATGCACGCGTACACACACACACCTGGGGCTAACCTCAGACCTGCTGTGTTGGAAGTGTCCTGGGATCTGTATGGGATAAGCTCCCTGGGTCCTTCCTGCTGCTGGTCAGCTGGGTGGCAGGCGTCCCCACAGGAGCCTCTATAGAGGCTGAGCTTGTCACCTTTGGCTGAGGAAATAGCAGCCCTGGAAGCCAGGCGGGAGGGGGGATGCAATGGGTGGGGTGGGGGTGGTGATGTTCCCTGTATATATCTCGGGCCCCTTCCAGAGCCCTAGCACTGCCTTTTCCTCTCCTATTTTGTGAGAATAGAATGAATGCCTTCTCATTGTTCTAAGACAACCCTTTTCAAGCCCCTGCTAGGATGCTGCTTCTTTGTCCCTCCCACAAGCACCATCTTTCCACTCCGACTGGGCCCTGTTGTTGGAGGGAGGCTGCTTCTAGCCAGAGGCACTAATGCCCTCCCCCCGCAATAAAGCAGCAGCAGCTGCTGGGGGCGATGCTGTTTAGCCCAGAGGAAATAGTGAGGCTTGAAGCCAAGCAGTCTGGGCTTGCAGGAGGCAAAGCCTGAGCTTTATTTCCCAGATTTTCAGGTGCGGAATGAGTATGAGGTTCAGTGTTCCATGAGGCTTTGGGCAAACTGGGCAGAGCGTCCTAAGGTCCAGAGACACTGGCTTGACGGGACTATTACCAGGGATATTTCTGTTCTCCTTGGCCTTCCACCTATAGGGCAACTGAATGGCATGATCATCAAAGGGCACCATTCACATTGTAGTCTAAGTGAACGGTGTCCCCAGAATTGTGCAGTACGTAGCTTGCCTGCTGGACTCAGTGGCCCAGCCACTTCTTCCTCACTCAGCCTGGGTTTGCAGGGAGCCTCCCTGGCCACCAGGAATGCCTCCATGACCTTAGCTCATTTGCCCTCCACCATCTCTCTGTGCGGGTGGGAGCAAGATTATGACCCCACAGAGGCCCAGAGAGGTCAAGTGAACTGTCCCTGGTCACCCCCAGAGCCAGAGCAGGTTTGGGCTAGAGTCCAAGTGCTGCTTTGTAGCTGCAGGAGAGCAGTGGTCAGAGCCTTGCGCCTCCCAGGGAATGCCGGCTGCTCAGCCAGTCTGCAGAGTTGAAGCCACTTACTTTGGAGAGCTGGGGCCACGGTCTTGGAGAATCTGAAGTTGGAGTTGACTCTCGAACACATCCCTGTGGTGTAGTAGGAGCTTCCACACTCGTGAGACCAGAGGGGGCTGCAGGCCTGGAAGCATAGCCAGACCCCCCAGTCACTGGGGGCCCTTGGGTGGATCCAGGCCCAACAGCCTTCAGCCTAGCCCCAAGCTCCATGACCCAAGACAGAGCTTCCTCCGGTGTTGGTATTCCCAGGCTCTCAGGGTCTTCTTTGCACTTACCTGAACTCTGCTGCCCGTTCCCTTGGTTTCAGGTGGACTAGAGAAAAACGCATCATAGAGTCCTCCTTCTCCTATTTGCAAGGGTCTCCATCCCACCCTCTAGGGTTGTCCCTCTTCTACCTGCCCACCCACCTACCACACAGCATCTGGGAAAGTTTTTTCATCCGTGGGAATGGACTCTGTGTCTGAAAAAGTCACCTGGAGGTCCTTACTGGGCCAATTTCCAGGGCTCTGTCCTGAGAACATGCCCCTGGTTCTTACTAAGGGAGGAAAACAGAACGTCTCTGTTCTTTCTTGAAATTTGCTACCAAAAACATTGTTCTCAATGCCTCATCTAAAGACTGGGCGATGAGCTCCTCTCAGTCAGACATTAAATGAAAGCCCAGGTCCATGTCTCGCTTTTCCTCCTGCTGCTGGGAATCCCAGGGCTAAATCTTAGGCTGTGATTCCCTTTGGTTGGAGGAATAATTATTGTCCTTCCAATCTCTTCATTTAATTAGTTTTCTATTTTTACTCAAATTTTAAAGGCTTGGTTTTTATTGGTATCCTTTGTTGAAACTGCTCTAAGTTATTTTTGGAAGTAGGGGGAGAATAAAGAATGGGAGGGTGAATGATGGATGATGAATGGACCGATGGATGGGTGGGTAGATGACAGAAGATGCATGATAGATGATGGATGAGGCATGAGGAATGATGGATGATACATGAAGGATGATGGATGGCTCGATAGATGGATGATGGATGGATGTAGAAAGGGATGGATGAAAGGATAGAGGATGAGGAGGTGGACACATCTACAGATGAATGAGTGGATGAATGGATGGATGGATGGATGGATGGATGGATGGATAAACGGAGAGATGGATGATTGGTTGGGTTGACTGATGAGTGGAAGGATGAATAGATGAGTTAATGAGTTAACAAAAGTTGCTATTTATATACCAGGGACTTAGCCTACCCACAGAGGCCCCACAGGGTGTCAGCGAGCATCTCAGGACTTGCACCAGCGGAGCCACTACACTCTCCTCAAGTCCCTGAGCATCCCAGTCATCTTGCTGCTATAGTGTCTGGTGCTCCATACCCCAGACAGCTCATCTGCCAACAGAGACGAACTGATGAACAAGCCCTCCCATCTTATAATAAGTGATGCATTTTATTGGGCTTTCTGGGGTCATTTCCCCCCTAAAACCCTCTTTTGCAGAGTTTCTAGGAACAAGTCCCAGAGGATCCTGTTTTGAACCCCCAGCTTCACCCGAAGCCATGGTGATTCACTGGAACGCGGTGGCGAGGAGCAGGCAGTTCCCCTCTCTCATGCCACCTGCATGCAAAGCCCGTGTCCGTTCACCCGGGCAGGGAGCAGAGACCTCCACGCATGACCCGCTGCTGCCTTTCTGTCCCAGCATCCTGTTTACACCACTCATTTGCTTACTGTTGCTCCCTCAGACCAGAATGTAAACTGTAGGGGGCAGGAGCGTTGCTGACTGCTGAGCCCCAGTGCCTGGCGTAGGCTCAGCGTGTTGAGAGTGCTCAAAATAATTGTCGTTACAATGAATAGTGTCTTGGTCACCTCAGCCCAAGTACCCTCGCCTCTTTCCTCACTGCTAAGGCCTGTTTATTCTTTAAAAAAACCACAGGAACCTCCCCTGGGAAGCCTTCCCTCTAGTCCTGAGCAGTCCAGGTGGCCCACACTCGGTAGACTTTTCCTGGTTGCAGTAACTCTGCGTCCACTCATTCTTTGCTTCCCTTCAGGGGAGCCTCTTTAGGGGGTGTGGTGTGTCCTATTTGGTCAAACCTGGAGCAGAGGTTCGGCCTCTGCTAGGCCCCCATTGGACTGTTGGCCTTTATTTTTGTTCCTTTTCAGGATTTCTGTCCTCCACCCTCAGGGTATGTGAGTAAAAGGGATCAACCATTTTTCTTGTCTGGACTGTCCCTCACCCCCCAAAATTTAGGGCACAGCAGCCGGAGTGGCCCAGGCAGGAAGCTAGCAGAGTGGTGTGTGTGGGCAGCAGCCTGGTGGATAGAGTGAGAGTGCGTGTGAGGACACAGTCACCCCATGCCTCTCCTGGTCCCGAGAGGAGGTCCATGGGGCAGGAGGCTGGGGTTTGGAGAGAGGGAGGGGCACGTGGCTCTTACCAAGAAGCTGTTGTCCTTGGGGTTGGTGGCTAGGCTCAGGCCGAGGCGCATGTTGTCCTTCCGCTCGGACACGTTGGATAGGGTGACCCTTCCTGAGATGGGAGGGAGAAGCTCAGCCTGCAGCCCCCCTGCCCACCCCCCACCCAGAGTCTGCTGCAGCGGCTGGCCACCAGAGATGCCTGTGGCAGGGTTGGTGCCAAGTGAATCCTCCCCACTTCTCTCTGCACGTTGATGCAGACCGTCCCAGTTTACTAAGGCCTTGCTCAGACATGGCCTAATCATTTCCTCTCAACTCCCTGTGAGATGAGGAAAATGAGTCTCAGAGAGGCTAAGCAACCTGCCCAAAGTCACACAGGAAGCACATGGCAGAGCCTTCGATCTCCTAGTCCAGAGCTTTCCCTCCTCCAGGACTTCGATGGACCCCAACCTTCCCCTTGTGTCCCATCAGACACATACTAGGGCACCCCACCTGACTTTCTCTGGGCAGTGCCTTCTCCATATGTTTCTTCAAGCCCCCTGCACTGAAACTTAGCTGCCCCTGCCCTGCTCTCTCAAGGCCGGCTCGCTTGATTCACTGATGATAACGTATCCTTTTTCATGGGTAGCAAATAGCCAACTAACAAGAGGCTTCTAGAGGTACAAGATCTTGCCAAGAATGTCAAAGAGCAGGATTATCCTCCAAATGGATGTAGGGAGGGGGTGGTGGCAGATTAGAATCCTATATAATAAAAGGCTAATATGCAAATGGACCGAATGGTAGAACGACCGGTTGCTATGATGTGCACTGACCTCGAGGGGCAGATACTCAATGAGGAGCTGCCTCCTGGTGGTCAGTGCGCTTCCACAGGGGGAATGCCATTCAGCCAGAAGCCAGGGTCATGGCTGGTGGACACAACGGTGGTGGCAGAAGCCTCTCCCACCTCCAAGGGAGTGCTAAGGACTCCTTGGGGGATGTCTGACTGCTGGCTTAGGCCCACTCCCCACAGTTGGACATCCCTCGAAGGGTCCTGGACTGCAAGAGGTTGCAAGCTTGGCTGAGGGAACCTACCTGACCCCCCAGTGTATGAATGTTGTGCACTGGGCTTCTAGTTACTAAATAAATTATATCAGTTAAAGTTTTACTAGATCATTCTGTCAGGCCACTGAAGGAAAGGAAGTGAGCTTGAGTTCCCCAGACACATGTTGGTAAGTAAGGAAATGTGTGTGCATGTGTGTGTGCACATGTGTGAGTGCATATATGGGTATGGGCACTTGGAGGGAGGGTTTGGGGGAAGAAAGTTGGTCATTTCGTTGAGCCCCGAGCCTTCTGCTGTGAGGAAGATCTAGTGTCCTCCTTGCTAGGTAGGGGGGTGATTTCTAGCGGTCCAGGCCTCAGTAGCATGGTTTGCATTTAGATTGTTGGCACTGGAGGTATGGAGAGCTGGCCTGCCTTCTGGGCACAGGCCTGGGGGCCGGGGGTGGGCATTCACAGAGATGAGCAGAGGCCAGGCCTACAGCTGCCTGACTGCACTGTGGCTGGGGGTTGGCAGCTGTGTTTGTTGTTATTTCCCTTTGGGTTCCCTCGGCTGGTAGTCAGGCTGCGTTTGAAATCCAGTCCCTCTTGGCTGTGCTGTGCCTGGGATTGCTTTCTGTTTTATCTATCCAAAGACACCAGAGAGAAAATAACAGTCATAGCTGTGCTTTTAACAACTTATCTCTTCTCATCTACAAAGTACCATCCACACGTGGCCTCCCCAGACCCCCTCCTGGTCCTGGGAGGCCCAGAAGTCACCATTCCCACTTTACAGATGAAAAAAATTAAGGTGCGCAACGGGCTAGTGACTTCTACAAAGGCAATTGCTGGTGAATGGTAGAGCGGGAGTTTGAACCCAGACTATTCAAGGTTCCATCCTGAGCTTCCCACCTGATGGCAGGGCTGTGCTGGCACTGGGATGGCAGTGAGAAATCTGGAGAGAAAGCTCCTAGCCCCAACGGGGCAACATCCACCCTCAGTGGCTTGACTAACTCTCCCTCCATTTACTTAAGGGGCACATCCCCCACCTCTGCCTGCCCCCCACCTTTCTCCCGTGTCTCTGTAACTGAAGTCCTCAGTGAAGCTGCGCCTGCCGGAGGCAGATGGGCCTGGTAGGGAAGACCCTCGTGTTGGAGGACGAAAGACTCAGGCTCAAGTCCTGCTTCTGCTGCTTCTGCTGCCTGTGGATCTGGGGCAGTCGCTACCTCCACTCTGTGACCAGGAGACACCAGTGCCTTCCTCAGTGGGTCTCTGTGAGGGTCTGGGGACACAAGCCTCTCCTCACACATGGCCTGCCTTTCAGAATCCCAGCTCCTCACTGAAAGCCCTAACTCCGCCCAGCTGGCGTGGCTCAGTTGGCTGAGCACCGACCTAAGAACCAGGAGGTCACGGTTAGATCTCCGGTCAGGGCACATGTCCTGGTTGTGGGCTCAGTCCCCTGTGTTGGTAAGTAAGGAAATGTGTGTGCATGTGTGTGTAGGAGGCAGCCGATCTATGATTGTGCAGGAGGCAGCCGATCTATGATTCTCCCTCCTCACTGACATTTCTATCTCTCTCTCCCTTTCCTTTTCTCTCTGAAATTAATAACAAAAATATATTTTAAAAAACCACAAAAAAACACACACAAAAAAATCCCCCTAACATCATCCAGGAGCGCTGAGGTGTGGGTGGCTGACGGGCACTGGGCTTTCCTTCCGGGAGAGAGGAAGGCACAGTCCTGGCGTGGCAGGGCTCGGAGCCTGGAAAGGCCAGGGAACACCCAGGACTCAGGTTTCCCCGCCTTGCGTGTCCCACGTGGGGAGAGGCTGGCGGATGGCCTTCCTGCTGCGCGTGTTCTCCGCGGAGGGAAAGTGCACTCCTGCCACGAGGGTTCCTGGCAGCGCGTTGCCTGTGCCCTGGCTCGCGTTGCTGCCCAACCATGTCCCAGTGCGGGAATGTTTCAGGTTCCAGGGGTTTCTCACTGCCAGCAGGGGCTCCTCCTCCAGGGAAATCGGGTCCACAGGGGAAACCGGAGCAACAGCAGCAACTAAACGATGGGCTCACGCATCTGTGAGCTCCTTCATGGGCCAGGAGCTTCCCTCGGACGCCTGCACCTTCCACCAGCCCTCTTGCTCCCTCAGCCCAGGCATAGAGCCCTTCTTTCCAACAGAGGGAGCTTATTCCCACCCTGGGGCCTTGCACGTGTCTTCCTCTGGCTGGGATGCTCTGGTCCCATTTCACTCCTTTTCACCACCAAACCTTTGCTCAGATGCTCTCTGCTCAGAGAGGCCGTCCTGACCACCTTGCTAAGGTACAGTCCTCTCTCCCTACTTCCTCCCCACTCACCCCGGTTTATCACACAGCCTTTCTCTCTACCTGGGCTGACTGACCTTCATCCTAGTTTGTCTACTCACTTATTGTCTCCTCCAATGGGTCCCTTGGAGTCTTGTTCTCTGCTGTGTCCCCAGTAACTACCATTGTGCTTAGCATATACTAGGTGCTCATTAAAGTTTGGGGGACATAGTAGACTGGAATGGACCTTAGGATCATCAAGTCTACCCTCCCTATTTAACACACAAGCCAACAGAGATCCAGAGAGGGGCTGTGAGCGCCCTACGAGCACACTGTGAAGAAACTGCCCAGCTGGGAGGAGACACCCAGTGTGGCCTGTTTTGGAAGCTGCACTCTCAGAGTGGCGATGGCTGGGATCCGTGAGCTACCAATCAGCCCCCACCCCCCTAGTCTGCTTCCTTCTGAAGCCTGAGTTGCAGCTGTCCCGGGGTTTGAACTTCCCACCCGTGGTGCGGACGCAGATATGAGCAGCAGGCGTGTCCAGCGCCGCAGGCCACTGAGATCAAGTTCTTGGGGCTTTCTCTTTGATGCGGGCCTTTTCATCCATCTGCTTACATCTTGGAGCTCTGCCATCTCCCCCACCACCCCACAGAGCCCACCCCTCTGCTCTAGGGTGCAGGCTCCCCTTCTGGAGGAGGGGGAGGCGGAGGGTCCTGGCCCTGCGCAGCCAGTCCTCCAGGGCAAAGCCTGGATCAAATGGAACTCTTAGTCCCTTCCGTAAGCAAGGGGAGCAACGGTGGCCTGGCCACTGTCTGACCTTTAGGACAAAGCGGAAGTGCTTCAGAGGACTGGTGTGTGTATTTTAGAGGATGACCCCTTACCCCCCACCTCCCCACCCCCAGGTTTTACAAGGGCTGGGAAGGCCTGGAGGCTGCTCATAGCACCGCCTATGGCTGAAAGCTCTTCAGAGGAACAAAGCCCTCATTTCAGAAATCCAAGCCTTGCTGCTGGTTAGCTGGGGGACCCCAGGCAGGTCCCCTCACCCCCACATGCAGTCATTTCCGCCTTTGTTTAATAGTTAAATTTTATAGGGGATTAAATGAGTCAAAACATCTACAAGTGCTGAACCAGCGCGCGATGAGGTGTGAACATTATCTAACATGTATGAACGTGAGCTGTGGCCCCCAGATCAGAAAGGAGACAGGCTTTGCTCCTGCTGGGAAGGGGCAGTGGATGAATCAGAAGGAGCAAGGCCCTGGGACACTGCAGGCCTGGGTTTGATGCTTGGCCAGCCTCGAACCAGCTGTGTGACTGTGGGAAAGGGGCTTCCTCTTTCTGGCCTCCGCATCCTCATCTATAAAATGGGGGCAGTGATACCAGCTGGGAGGAGCCAGTATGAGTCTGTGTTTTATGCCTGTCCTGCCCTACGCAGTGGTTGGCCTTGTGGTGGTGAGACCAGAGGCCCTAGTTAGTTACCCAGGTTGAGCTTCGTGCAGTTCCCGTGGGTCACCGGGCACTTGTACACGTCTCCCGTCTTCTGGTGCCCGTTGGTTTCTAATGGAGCACCCACGACGAGCCTGGGAAGGAAGAGAAGACACGTGAAGATGCTGTGGGAGGTTCTCCTTCCTGTAAAGGCTGGAACCTGGGGGGCAGTGATGAGGGGAAGGTGAGGTGTGTATGTGGGGCATCCTGGGGGAGCGGCCACATGCTGACCTTCAGACTGAGACCGTTGCCTCTCTGGGGGAGGGATGCTGGGCTTTCCGTGTAAAGTCTTGGGGCCTGTGGCCCACTCCAGGCCCTTGCCAGGACGTGGAGAAACGGAGGTGAAGACCGCATGGGTGCAGCAACAAATGGGATGGAGGCAGTCCCTGGGAGAAGGGCAGGGCGGACATCATGGAGGAGGTGATGCTTGAGTTGGGCTCACAGTTGAATATGAGCTTTTCAAATGGTAGGAGAGGGGTAATGGTGGTCCTTCAGGCACAGGAATGATTTTGGAGCCATAGAGCCATTGCCAGCTGTTACTAACTGCAGGGCCTCAGTCCTCACCTTACCTGACAGTCTTTCCGCCAATGACTCAGATGAGGGGCATGTTGCTCAATAGTCATGACTGTCCCCTGAGCCACTAAGTCTTTGCTCAGGGTGGGCCAGGCAGCCAGCAGGGCTCAGCAGTGCCCAGGGACAGCCAACCATCTGGGGCTTCTGCCTTGAGCCTGTGCTGTTGTGAGCTTATTTGGAAACAGGGTCTTTGCCGTTGTAATTAAGGGTCTCAAGATGAGGTCATCCTGGATGCCTAACCCTTGCAGGGAACCCACGTTAGAGGTTTAATATGGCGCCTGCAGTAAAGGCGTCTGGGATATGCTGAGCTCTCTGTGTTAAACCTTCTGTGACTGTTTAACTCTGTAGCCTGAGGCTCGGCTGACCGCTGCCCGAAGATAAACGCCAGGCCCCCGATGGAGGTTAATGAATGTTAATGAATGTATAGAGAGTGGATACCTGCCTGATGCTGTCTGTTAACTTAGAAACGCAGTATTCTTTCTGGTGGTCTATGTGACTAACCCCCATATGCTTTTACTACTAACACCCTATAAAAAAGAGACCCTCTCCGGGGAGGAGGGGGGTGGGTTTTCCCCGGCCGGCCACCCCTGGGAGCGCAGCTGTTTTGCCCATGTGTGCAAGTTTCTCCTATTAAAGCTCCTATGTGTTTGAATAAGGCTACGTGTCAGTTCTTCAGAATCAATCCTGAATTAATTTAGACTTTGGGGGCTTTCCCCCAACAGCCCTAAATTCAGCAAGTGTCCTTAGAAGAGACATGCGAAGAAGAGATTGAGAAGAGAAAGCCATGTGAAGATGGGAGCGGAGCTAAGAGGGGTGCTGCCACAAGCCAAAGAATGCCTGGGGCCCCCGGGAAGCTGGGAGAGGCAAAGAGGGGTTCTCTTCCAGAACCTTCTGCAGAAGCACGGCCCTGCCAACACCTTGTTTAGGGTGGGTGGCCTCTGGAACTGTGAGAGACTACGGTTCTGTTCTTGTAAGCTGTCTATTTGGTGCTAATTTGTCCTGCACCTGCTGGAAGTTAATGCACCTTGCTCACGTGCTTCCAGAAAGCAACGAGTGGCACTCCTTCCTGACTTGCCTAAACCTGGCAGTGCACCTCCCTGGAGGCCTGGGAGAATCCCACCTCCCCCTATGGCTCCCCAAAGGCCCCTCTATGCTCCCCCCACCCCCGCCCCAGCTGGAAACCCAGTGCTGATATAGAATGAAACCCTGGGGGCAGGCGGAGTTTCCCTTCAGTGACCACCTGCCACCCTGTCAGCGCTGCCTGCCTCTGGCACATCTAGAACCCTCTAGGCTTTGGGTGCCTGTCCAGCTCTCAGCCAGCAGAAGCCTCCTCTGACTCAAGAAGGGAGCCCTCCCAGGAGGCTGTGCTGGCAGGGCAGGGGTGCCTTCCAGGCCCCGTGGGACAGAACATACATGAGCATGAGGTTTGGGCACAGGTACGGGTGAGACACTGGGAGCAAGATCATCTTTCTGGAGCCCGACCCCCACCCCAGCAGCTGCCCACCCCCTGGCAACTCTGCCCAAAGAAGCAGGCAGTCACTTTCTGACCTAAGAGGGTTGAGAGGTTTAGGCTCTACAGGACTTTGGTGTCTTCTGGTGGTTACACTCCCCCCGCTCCCCTTCCCTCCCCCACCTCCCCTGTGCTGTCAGGAAAGAAAGTGAGGTCTGAAGTGGGAGTTAATAGAGCTCTGTTTGAAATTAAGAGTCTATGAAATAAGAGCTGAGGTTTCTCCCCTGGGGATCAGATAATGACGGATTCTAAATATATCACTTATTAAGCATGCCCATTTTGGACTGGCAGGAATTAATAGGGCTCATAAAATCTGTTTGTCTAGACAATGTGATTTTTGGCAGAGAGAGAGAGAGCGAGCGAGAGAGTTATCAGTGTGCATGGCTTAGGCGCCAAGCTTGCTTTGCTGGCTGCTCTGGGTTCAAGGTCAACCTGACAGTTCAGGGAGTCTTCCAGAGGAATGTGCCCTCCAGTCCACCCTGCCCAGAGGGGAGTGCTATCTGGAAGGAGTGCCTTCGAGGAACAGCTTGCAGGGTGCCCCTGGCGGGGTCTGGCACAGCTGGTTCTGGATGAGGAAACCATGGCCATCTCCCAGAAAACACCCGGCAGCCTGACCAGGCAGACTCCCCACATTTCTTCCCATTTTACAGATCGGGAATCTGAGGCCCCCCTGGCCTGCTCGGAGGGACCCCAATACAGGGTGAGGTCTTTGGGTTGACAATCCAGGGGGCTGGGTCTTCATCCTGATTGGGTCACCCGCTTGCCCTGTGGCCTTGAGAAGTCATTGACCTTTCCAGACCTTGGTGTTCTTGGCTGCGAAATGGGGTTAGCAATTCCTGCACTGCTTACCCCTCAGGGGCACTGTGGAAAGTCACCAATGCCAAAGGACACCACGAAACAGAAGGGGCTGAATCAAGGTGAGCTCTGCACAGATTGCTGGCTCCCCAGAAGCCGTGTGTTCTGGTAATGGTCATATGCAACATTCAGCAGTAAATCTGCCAAGTCTCAGTGACCCCGAATTTGCTACAAGACAAAGAACAAGAGCCAGCCCTTACATCCATCTCTATTCTCCCAGAGCTGACCCCTCTGGGTGTCCATGGCACTACACGAGGTGGCAGAACAGGGCTAATTATGCCCATATTACAGATGCAGAAACTGAGGCCCCTGGAAGGGAGCTGACCCAGGCCCCACAGTTTGTGGCAGAGAGCTCTCCTAAGACAGCTTTCCTGGTATTGCCCCAAATAGCTCTTCACCATGAAGGAAGGGCCCGGGTGAGCCCTCCTTGCCACTCTTGAGTGTCGGCATTACGCGCGCCCCATCGGGCTTGAGGTTTTGAGGATATGATTCAGTCTCACTGTGAGGGGAGAACCGCCTGAGCACAGGGAAAATGTTTGCGTCACCATCGAGACCCGCCAAATTGCTCCTGGGGTCTGGCAGCCCCTGCCACCTCCTGCGGCCTCAGCCTTATATAGCCATCTGCAGCTTCAGGGCTTGTTGTGCCTCATGGAGACTGGACACCCTATACCCTCTGGCGTGGGCACCAGCACTCCATGGCAAACCCCAAAGGTCGTGGCAAGCACTGGGCCCTTTCCGCGGACTGTGTCCCGTGACTCACGGGCTGTGGGCTGCCGGCATTCTTCCCGTGGAGGCGCGGGGATTAGGGCTGCTGCGGATGGCAGAGTTGGTGGCAGGCTTCAGCCACAGCCCTGTATGACCCCTCCCTGGAGGCTGCCCTCCTAGCAGGGCCTGGTCAAGGGAGGAGGCTCACCGTGGAAGGCAGGACATGGTCCTGCTGGGCCCTGGGCTCCTTGGCTCCAGCAGGACACAGGCTAAGGGAAGGGGCTTCTGGCTTCCTGCCTCACGCCCTCTCCAAGGCCCCATGGGCTCTCCTCCTGACTTCTGCTTATCCTAGGCTCCACCCTTCAAGGCAATTTTAGCCCCTGAACCTTTTAAAATGCCCACTCCTATAAGAAAAAAAGGCAACATGTGCCTCCAATGTGTGTAAAGTTTTATGTTAATCAAACCAGTGTATATTAATCAAACAACTATCACTCTGTATATTAAATATCCATAATCCTGTTTTTTTAAGTAAAACGTAAACCTAAGTAGATCTTGAATCATTTTGTTTCTGTACCCCCCCCCCCATCACGTCCTGCACATCCTCTGTGGTATGCACACCTCAGCCTGGAGATCAGTCCTCTAAGATCCAGCCCTAATTCCCACCTGCCCCACGAACCTTCCATGGTGACCCCACTGTTTTCCACACAAACCAGCATCTAAGCCCTGCTGTCTGTTGTGGCCAGTGTTTTAGTGTCATCTTTCCTTAGGGGTCAAGATGTTCTTGCGTGCCCTGTGGCACTTGCATAGGGTGATCTGCAAGGCTCTCAGAAAGAGGTACCCACTGGCTACCGTGACCTCCTGTGTCACAGTCAGCAGCAACAGTAGCTTCAGAGCGTTTGGCTTTGCCTCTGGCCTAAGAGGAGCCTCCAGATTCAGATCCTGGAAAAAGGGTTGCTGAGAAATGGGGTATTTTTCATGCACAGAGTTTCAGTGTGACCCAACTTCCAATCAATGTTGCTTGAATCCCTGGTTTCCACTTCTCTCTTCTCAGAAGTCCTCATTTCTGTATGAGATTCAGGGGACCTGGCTCCATTCCCAGTTCTGGAGATGAAGCACACACCTCAGGCTAGGCCAGCTTACCTCCTGGCTGTAGTTACTGAGCCAGGTGGGCAAATGACTTAAGTCACCCCAATCAGAGTGAATCTCAGGACTTCTGTTTGAGCTTCAGGGACCAAAGTAGTTTCTTTCCTCTGATATGTAGATACAAGCGCAGGGGCTGCTGGCAGTGACCTTGTGACAATGAGAGGTGTGAGCTGATGCATTGTGTGTGTGTGTGTGTGTGTGTGTGTGTGTGTGTGTGTGTGGCTGAGAGAAGCATCTAGAGGAGGAGTTGAAGTCCTGATGATACTATGAACCCCTGGATCAAACTGTACCTGAAGCTTGCACTCTTCTGATATATAAGCATCAACTATTTTTTTTGTATAAGCCCAATTGAGTTGAGTTTTCAAGTATTTATAACTGAAAACATACTAACTAGAATGTACAAGACCTTCCCCCCCCAAAGCACATAGTTAAAATTACTCTTAGAAATCTATATATTCCCATACTATAAGAGGAACATGGCCTCCAAGACCAGTGAGAAAGGGGCAGAGTCACATCTCCCAGCTCATGCTCCACCTGGGGCATATATTTAAGGCATGGGTGATGGGTGGACTCTTAGACACCAAGCACATTCTTTTCCTCTGGTTGACCGAATGCGTAAGACTGTCCCCTGGCCCAGCCTTAGGGAAACAGAAATCCTTGTGTTCTATGTGCATCCCATTTACACAACCATTTGAATAGGGAGCATAGGTGAACTGCAACACTACTGGGCTCAAAGCCACCCTCCCCCCATTCACCAGGATTGCAAGGCTCTGTTTACCTCCTTGCTGCTCACCTGTCTGCCTCCGCTCTTAGCAGGGCTGCCATGAATGCTGCACAGACAAGTCATCCTTTAAGCAGGGCATGGCTTCAATGTCACCTCCCCATGGAGGCCGTTCCTGACCACCTGCTGCTCCCATCTCACACCCTGACTTATACTCCTTACATCACTTTGTCCTCTCTGATGCCATCTTTATTTACCTCTGAGCCTTACCTCCCAGGAGAATGTGAGCTGCAAGAAAGCTAGGACCTCGTGGATTAGATTTGCAGCTCTAGACACCCCGGCAACCAGAACAGTGTCTGGCACAGAGAAGATGCCTGAAATATAGCTGTCGAATGAATTAGCCAATCACCTGGCTTAGTGGGAAGACTGTAATCCAATAGCCTGCGATTTGGGACCACTGACCACAGGCCCTCCAGGGTCTTCCAACACCTGTTACCCCACTGGGAGACAAGGCTGTTAACTGCCCTGGGCCCCAGTGTTCTCACCTACCAAACGGGACCACATACATCTGGGCTACGTACCACCTAGGGTTTTGAGGGTGGTGGGTCCCAGACCTTGTGGGTCACCAGAACCCCCTGGGGAGCTATGAATGCAGATTCCTGGCCTCATCTCCAGAAGGCTCTAATTCAACCAGTTGAGGACACGGCCCGGGGAATCTATTTTTAGAGGTTCCCAGATGTGCAGTCAGGATTGGGAGCCCTGAGTGAAGGATCTGCTGAGGAAGCAGGTATGATGGCCCCTGAACCTGTGAAAAGGCATTTGTTCCAGGAGTTGTCACCACATCTGGGGATCATGACCACAGCAGCCTCACTGACGGTCCAGACACGGTCCATAATTGGGTTTCACAAAAAAATTTTTTGTCTCTTTTGGTCACAAGAAAACACATAAGAAATACCTTCTTTAACGGGTACAAAAAGCACCAACTTACTTTAAAAATATTGTTTGAATTTTTTTTTAGATTATAAAGGTAATACATGGCAAGAACCTACAGCCAAGATTACTTTACTCAGCAAAGCTATCATTCAGAATTGAGGGTCGGATAAAGAGCTTCACAGACAAAAAACAAAAGCTAAAGGAGCTCATCACCACCCAACCAGTATTATATGAAATGCTGAAAGGTATCCTTTGAGAAGAGGAGGAAGAAGAAAAAGTAAAGATAAAAACTATGAACAAAAAATACATATCTATCAATAAGTGAATCTAAAAATCAAGTGAATAAAAAATCTGATGAACAGAATAAACTGGTGAATAGAATAGAATCAGAGGCATAGAAAGAAATTGGACTGACAATTTTCGGGGCGGGGAAGGGTGTTGGGGGTGCAGGAAGAGACTGGACAATAATCATACACCTATGGATGAGAACAGCGGTGGGGGGGGGTTAAGGACAGAGGGTGGGGTGGGAACTAGGAGGAGGGGAGCTATAGGGGGGGGAAGAGGAATAACTATAATAATCTGAACAATAAAGATTTAAAAAAAATAAAGGTAATACATGTTCATAGTGCAGGACTATGCACAGTAACATGTAAGGCCTCTGCTTCCCCTCCTCAGCCCAGCCCTCTACACAAAGCTGCCATGAGTGACAGGAATGCAGGAAACCTCCTGGGTATTCATGTGTGAAATTGAAAAAATGGACTCCTTTTACATACGTGGCTCTATAGCATGCTTCTTCACTTATTTATCCTATCTAATAAATAGGGAACATGCTATTTGACCCTCATGCCATTGCAAAGATGGCAGCACCCACAGTCAATAAGGAGGGAATATGCTAATTGACTTCCCTGCCCTCAAAGATGGCCGATGCCCACAGCCACAAGATGGCAGGCTCAGTCCCCTCAGCCACACCGGGGCAGCAGGTGCATAGCAAGGCCAGGTCTGCCCCCAGGTGATCCCAGCCACTCAGAACGCCTGCCTCCAGAGTCCCCCAGTCCCCTTAGCCCCCCAGCCACCCAGGGCCAGCCCAAGGCTCAGGTAACCAGGGCCAGCTGAAGCTTGTGCTGCCAGCAGTGGCAGCAGCAGAAGTGTGATGGGGACATCGCTTCCCGCTCCTGAGGGCTCCCGGATTGTGAGAGGGGCAGGCCAGGCTGAGGGAACCCCCATCCAATGCATGAATTTCCACGCACCAGGCCTCTAGTTTTATATAATTTCCATGTTGTATATATCAATGCCACACTGAGTCCTGATCATCAGGGCTCTTGTCCTGGGTTCTGCTCTGACTTCTTATGGGGTGAAGAGTCCTAGGGGTCAAGGGGACAGGTACCCTAGAGCCCACATCCCACCTTTCAGGGTACCCAGGATGCCAGAATCTCTTACCCAAACAGCTTGAGACAGGCCTGTTCTCTGGATCTGATTTTCTGGTGGTGGATCACACCACCAATGGGACTAGCCCAGGAGTGGCTGCTTGAGGGGGTGTGGACAGAGCTTGTATGTACTGAATGGGGTGTCCACACTTGTGAGGCCCCTCAGTTACCAGGAAGGAACTGTAGGTGGGAAGAAAAGATGACGGGCGGTGTCCAGAGCCTCTATCTGCTTTCTTGACCCAGGCCTCTCAGATGTCAGGCCCCTCAAATGTCAGTGTAGATGGATAATACGTCTTTGCTTCCTTTATACTAATTGATGGATATGTCAACTGTTTCATCCCTTTTCTCTATTGGTAGCTGTTAAGGTGCTTTAAAAACTTCCCCATTGCACAAGGCCTTTTATCAATAATAATGAATAAAATGCTTCTATGCACAAGCAGCTATGCGGGGGCACTGTGAGCAGTGTGACCAGGCTGGCCCTGGAGCTAGCCCCTGTCCTCGTGGGCACAGAGCCTGCTGACAAGCATCACCACAGCTGTTGATTTCATGAGCCTGGCTCTCTGCTTTGTTCCTGGAAACTTCTGGACCCACCTCAACTTACATCCAAACAGCATTTTGGCCTAAGTTGCACAAGTACTTAGAACAGAAGAGGGAGGGGTGTTCTCAACTCATTTGAAGAGAAAATGAGAGTCTGACCCACTCTATTCTTTATGAGACCATAAAGAATAGAGTGGCCAGCTTTTGCCATTTAGCACAATGCCCCTCCCCTTCTCACACTCCAGTGCCAGTCTCACAGGGCCACTTGTGTTTTTCTCACCACACCTGGCACTCTTCTTCCTCCCTCCGTGTATGTGATTTCTTTGTCCCAAACTCTCCTACCCCCTTCTGTCCCCCCTTTAGGGCCTCTTCCTCCAGGAAGCCTTCCTTGATATCTCAGCTGAAAGCTCTCTCCCTCAATCCCTATAATGCTCTGTCTGTATCCCTCTTGTCTATTTTTCTTCCCTTTAGATAATTTGCCTCTAGATAGCAGAGAGAGAATCTGATCCATCTTTAAATCTCTCCCTCAGTGTTGTCAAAGTACCTTGAATACAGTCAAGGCTCAAAAATTGTTGAACAAATAAACAGATGGGCAGATGGAGGGGGCTGCTCATTCTGCAAAGACAAGCTAAGTCTTCACTTTTGGGGTGCAGCTGGGAGCAGAGCTGGGCTGAGCTCTTATGGATCCCATTTGCAGATGGACCACCAACCTTGGGGTGCCCTTGGCCCCACTCTCTCAGGAAGGTGGCTGTGGTCTGGAGTTCCCCCAGAGGGAGTCCAGTGTGCAAATTCACCTTCTCTTTTCAAAACGTCTGATAAACTCTTGCTTGTTTTTTCAAGTCATGGTCAGAGACTCCCCTCAACCCCCCTAGTTTTATAACAACCTTTCCCCTGGAAATGAAACATAAACACCATAATAGTTTGGGCAGATGTTTCTCGGTGGAATGTATAGTTTTAATTTCTTGGTATGTGGAAGGCTGACAGTTCCTATGCTGGAAAGGGGCCTTGGCACTCCCTGCTCTCCAGCCTGGGCAGGCCTATCGGGTTCACAACTAGAATGTGATATTTTATATGTGCCCAGAGTGCACACCCAGCAGCTCATGACATCAGACCCATAGCTAGGGAAGGCGACTAGACAGGAGAGCAATTCTCTTTGCCTGGAGAAGAAAGAAAAGCCCAGAGAATGTCAGGATCCTCTGGGTAGAAGCTGAGACACAATTGGAACACCTGTTATTCTGACTGTGTCCAGGGTTCTAGCCGTGTGGACTCAGAGGAGGTAGAAAAAGAAAAGGCCATAATGGGTCAACTGGCCCATGACACTCCTTTTTGGTCTTGCGCCTGTTGACACGTTATGGTTAGCTCTGGTCTACTCTCAGATGGGCTAGGTGACCTGGGTGAGTCATCTGCCCTCTCTGGGACTCAGCTTCTTCATCTGTAAAAGGAGAGGCTTGGACAAGTTCAGTTCAAAGAAAGAGTTCGTGAGCACTTACTGTAAGCTGGGCACTGTGGACCTAAAGGTGGATGAAGCATAGTCCACACCCTTAGTCTGGTGGGGGCTGAGGGATCGACACCTGAAAATTTCAGTGTGGAGGACAAGGCTATGAGAGTAGGTGCCCAGGATGGCAGGGGCACAGAGGAAGGGCTCTTGCTCAGCCAACTGGAGCAGGTGACTATCGGATAGAGACTTGTAGGGTGAACAGGTGCTACCCAGGTGAAGAGGGTTTGGGTCCCAGAGAGGGGAATGACAGCTGAGTTCTGATGATGCCAGTGCTTATGTGTAGCATTCTAAAATACCTTCCATGGTGAAGGCTGAGGCCAGAGGGACAAAGTTCCTTCTTCATGGAATTTGTCTCAATCCCAGGCTCACATGACTCATCTGCCTTCTTACCTCCCACCCATGCCTCACTGACATTCCAAATCCCCTCTCTTCTGCCCTCACTTGTCCAAAGAACTCCATCTAAAATGGCCCAAAGTGTAGACAATGGTTAGATGCCTACATGGGCATTGCATTGTCTTCCTCCCACTCCCACCTGCTTTCTAGGGTCTCTGAATTCCTGCCGTTAGTCATCCCTTTGGATTCAGGCACTGAGGGTCACTCTCAGCATAAGCACTGAAAGGCATTAACCTATGAATCCCCGAGAACTCCAGACTCCTTAAAATAATTAGATCAGTGGTTCCAGACCTGCAATCAAGAAATTGTTAACAAACACAGGGTTATGTGTTTATCTACCTTCAAAGAACTTTGTATGAACAAATAAATTAATGCAGTCATGAATGAATGTTTGGGGGAGTTTATTCTGTGTCAAGGATTGTGCTAGGTACTTCCTCTGACAATGATGCACTTAAACCTCAAAACAGCCCTGAGAGATGCTGAGGAAACTATAATATGGAGAAGCTGGGTGACTCCTCCAAGTTACCCAGTTGGCTAAGGATGGCTCTTTGCCTCCCTCTCCTACCTTGTCCTCTCCCCTCCTCTGAGGGTAGGAGAGCAGGGTACACAGAACCTAGCCCTGTATTCCATCTGGAAGCCCTGAGTTACACCAGGGAATTGTTGGCTATGCAGAATCTTTTGAGGGTCTCTGCATCTGAATCAAAGCTCAGGTTAGTTTTTCCTCCTCTCATTTCCATATCATGAGTAACAGCTCTTATTACAGCATTATTCTTATTTTGAAAAGCCATCAGGAAACAAAGAGATTGTGGACTCATTTGAGCCACTGAAGATAAAGTCTGTCATTACATTTTAGGAAATGTCCTCCTCCCTGGGTAACAAACTCATTGACTCAGTGGTTGAGGAGGGGCAGAGAGGACAGTGTGAGGGAAGCTGCTGACACAGGGAAAATTGCCTGGAGTTGGGCCAAAACACCATCTACTGTCTACCACTCACCTGCTCTCTGCCTGACCTTGAGTTAGCTGGGCCCCTCCAACTTCTGCAGGAAATACAAGGATATGAAATCTTAATCTCTCTCATATGGGGCCATCATCACCATGCCCTTTATAACAAGAATGTCCTCCAACTTTGAAGCAGAAAACACCCAATCAGAACAGAAAAAAAGAATTAAAAAATAAGATGTTGTTAAGAGCCTCTGGGAAAACTTCAAGCATATCAACATTCATACCATGGGGGATACTGGAAGGATAAGAAAGAGAACAAGAAATTGAAAACCTATTTGAAAAAAATAATGATGGAAAACTTCCCTATACTGGTAAAGGAAATAGACATACAAGTCCAGGAAGCACAGAGAGTCCCAAACAAGATGAATCCAAAGAGACCCACCACAAGATACATTATAATTAAAATGCCAAAGATTAAAGACAAAGAGAAAATCTTAAGCGTAAAAAGAAAAAGCATTAGTTACAAGGGAGCTCTCTAAAGACTAGCAGCTGATTTTTTCCATGAAACTTTGCAGGCTAGAAGGGATTGGCATGAAATATCTAAATTGATGAAAAGCAAAGACCTATAACCAAGCAAAGCCATCATTTAGAATTGAAGGACAGATAAAGGACTTTCCAGAACAAAAAAAAAGTAAAGGAGTTCATCACCAGCAAACCACTATTACAAGAAACATTAAAGGGTCTTCTTTAAGAAAAAGAAGAAGAAAAAAAGATAAAAATATGAATAATAAAATGGCCATAAATATGTATCTATCAATAATTAGTTTAAACACAAATGGATTAAATATTTCGATAAAAAACAATGGAAAACTATGCAGCTGTAAAAAAGGATCTCTTTCCCTTTAAGACAACTTGGAAGGATCTGGAGATTATTATGCTAAGCGAAGTAAGCCAGTCAGAGAGGCAAATATACATTATGTCACTTATTTGTGGACTCTAATGAACAAAATAAATTCATGAATAAAATAGAAGCAGAGGCATGGAAACATGGAACAGACTAATGAATCTCAGAGGGAAGTGGGGAGGGGAGCAGAAAGAAATTAACCAAAGGACTTATATGCATATATATATTGCCCATGGGCATAGACAATAGGGTGGTGAAGGCAGGCACTAAATGGAGGAGGAAATTGGGGAAAAAAGGAGGGACATCTGCAATATTCTCAACAATGAAGATAAAAAATAAAATTTAATTTAAGAAAAATAAGACATACAGTGACTGACTGGATAGCAAAACTAGACCTTTACATATATCTACAAGAAACTCATTTCAGATAGAAAGACACACACAGATTGAAAGTAAAGGGATGGAAAGAGCTATTTCATGAAAATAAAACAAAACAAAATAAAACACCTGGGGCAGCAATACTTATACCAGACAAAATAGACTTGAAAACAAAGGCTATAACAAGAGACAAAGACAGACCCAGCAATTCCAATTCTGGATATTTATGTGACAAAACCCCAAACACTAAGTAAAAAAGACATATACATCCTTATGTTTATTGCAGCATTATTTACAATAGCCAAAATATGGAAGCAACTTAAATGTCCATCAATATATGAATGAATAAAGAAGTGGTGCATATGTACAATGAAATATGATTCAGCCATAAAAATAATGAAATCTTGCCATTTGTAACAACATGGATGGACAAGGAGGGTATTGTGCTGAGTGAAATAAGTCAGACAGCAAAATACAAATGCCAGATGATTTTACTTATATGTGGAATCTAAAAAATAAAATAAACAAGAGGAACAGAAACAGACTCGGATACAGAGAACATTTTGACAGTTGCCAGAAGGGAGGGGGATTGGAGGGATGGGTGAAAAAAATGAAGGGATTTAGAAGTACAAATTGGTAGTTACAGAACAGCCATGAGGATGTAAAGTACAACATAGGGAATATAGTCATTAATGTCATCATAAATATATATGTTATCAGGTGGGTACTAGATTTATTGGGATGATCACTTCATAAGTTATGTAAATGTCTGATCACAGAGTTGTACACCTGAAACTAATACAATAAAAAACAAAAAACAAAGAATGTCCAGCTTTGGGCTTCCCTGAGATTTAGCTGAGGTCACTAGACTTTTAGAACTATCCTCTCCTCTAAAAATGCAAAGATGGCCCAGCCAGTGTGGCTCAGTGGTTGAGCATCAACCTACAAATCAGGATGTCACAGTTTGATTCCTGGTTGGGGCACATGCCTGGGTTGCAGGCTTGATCCCCAGTAGGGGGTGTGCAGGAGGCAGCTGATCCATGTTTTTTTCTCTCTCTCCCTCTCCTTTCCTCTCTGACATCAATAAAATTTTTTTTTTTAAAAAAGCAAAGATGAGAGAGAAACCAAGATGGCGGCATAGGTGAACACTGGAATTGGTGTTGGGCACAACTATTACAAAACCATAATGAAAGAAAAAATGGACACCACCCAGACCCACAGGAAGGCTGGCTAAGTGGAAATTCTACAACTAGAAAGAGACTGAGATGCAGAGGAAGTGCGGAAATAAAGTGCTGAGGTACGGAAGTGTGCGCGAAGGGGCTTGCGGAAAGGGCTGGTAGCATATCATACCGGAGGGAAGCACAAGCTCCTGATGGCTCTGAACTCCAGTTCCAGGCGAGTTTCTGGGGACTGAGAATAATATAGAGAGGAGCTGGACTGTCTGGACCCGTCTGGCACTGGGAGGAACTCCAGAGCAGCTTAAGACCTGGTGCCTCTTAGGGCAAGGCTGAAAATCGGCCATAGCTGGTTGCTCCACCCTGTAGACTCCCTGAGACTCCGCCCCACCCAAGCTTCGCACAGAGGCTTTTGCATATAAAAGACTGGGAAACCCCAGGCAGAAGCTAAAATAGCAACTCCTCGGAGATACAAGTGCCAGCGTACCCTGAGAACTGAGTGGGACCACCCAATCTACAACTCCTCAGACTCATAAGGGACGCATTCAGGGGGCAGACTTAGTGGGCACCAAAGCCCCACTGAAGCAAGTCTTGCCCCATGAGGGTGTCTCCAGCATAGAAGTTCTCTCATCATAGACACAGCCGATTAGAACCACTCTGTCAATGCAGGTAAGCAGCCAAAATGCAGAGACAAAGAAACAGGTCACAAATGACAGAAATGGAGGAAAGCAAACGACTGGATCTAGAGTTCAAAACCATGGTTATAAGGCTTTTCAAGAATATTCTAGAGACTGCCGATAAATTTAGTGAGACCCTCGAGCATATGAAAAAGGACCAGCTAGAAATTAAGCATACACTGACTGAAATAAAGAATAATATACAAAGATCCAACAGCAGACGAGAGGATTGTAAGAATCAATTCAAAGATATGAAATATGAAGAAGCAAAACCCACCCAGCCAGAAAAGCCAAAAGAAAAAAGAATCCAAAAATATGAAGATAGTGTAAGGAGTTTCTGGGACAAGTTCAAGCGTACCAACATCAGAATTACAGGGGTGCCAGAAGAAGAGAGAGAGAAAATGTATTTGAAGAAATAATGACAGAAAACTTCCCCTACCGTGTGAAAGAAATGGACTTGCAAGTCCAGGAAGTGCAGAGAATCCCAAATAAAAGGAATCCAAGGAGGACTACACCAAGACACATCATAATTAAAATGCCAAGGGCAAAAGACAAGGAGAAAATCTTAAAAGCAGCAAGAGAAAAGCAGTCAGTTACCTACAAGGGAGTACCCATACGACTGTCAGCTGATTTCTCAACAGAAACTTTGCAGGCCGGAAGGGAATGGCAAGAAATATTCAAAACGATGAATAGCAAGAACCTACAACCAAGATTACTTTACCCAGCAAAGCTATCATTCAGAATTGAAGGTCAGACAAAGAGCTTCACAGACAAGAAAAAGCTAAAAGAGTTCATCACCACCCAATCAGTATTATATGAAATGCTGAAAGGTATTCTTTGAGAAGAGGAAAAAGAAGAAAAAGTAAAGATAAAAATTATGAACAATAAATACATATCTATCAACAAGTGAACCTAAAAATCAAGTGAATAAAAAAAGTCTGATGAACAGAATAAACTGGTGAATAGAATAGAGTCAGGGGCCTAGAAAGGGAGTAAAATGACAATTCACAGGGGGAAAGGGGCTTGGGGATGTGGGAAGAGACTGGACAAAAATTGTACACCTATGGATAAGGACAGTGCGGGGGGATAAGGGCAGAGGGTGGGGTGGGAACTGGGAGGAGGGGAGCTATGGGGGAAAAAAAGAGAAACAACTGTAATAATATGAACAATAAAGATAAAAAATTAAAAAAAAACAAAAAGAAAAAAAAAAACCACTCTAAACCCTTGCTTAATGAAGAACACACTGCTCAAGTAATAATAAATGAGACTCAAACTATGTTTTCATCCTTCATAGGTGATCTTTCCATTATACTCCTTTCCTTTTCCTATTAGAAGTGTTCAAGATGTTAATTTTAGAACATTTACTGAATGAATTGTTACCCTATGTTTTAAAAATCGTTACATGTGAAATTTTTAAATCAATATTTGGTTGTATTTTCACTTTCTCTTTTTTCCTGTTGATATATTTTTTCTATTACTATGCAAATACCATGCCATTTATCAATCTTAGGGTCAACCTATAATGATTTCCATTTCCCTTCATTAGAAACACAGAAATAGAAGTATGAACGTTCCCCTCCAATATTCTGTCAGCATTTATTATGGTCTATGCTTCTTATTGGTATACACATATCCACACACCATCCAATACAATAAAAGCCCGGCAACCATAAAAAAAAGCAAAGATGAATAAAAGGCACGCCCTACACTTGGTAGCTCACAGTCCTTTAGTCTCTCTTGCATTTTAGTCTTTATTTCATCTTCCCCTCTCCCCTTTCCTGTTCCCCATTTCATTTTCCATTTCTCGTAATTGGCTTTGTCTACAGCTCTCTCTTCATTATTGGCTCAGAGCAACTCATTACAGCTAAACCAAGAAGAAATGATTCAAGACAGAAAGTGTAGAGGATTTAGGAATTCAACAGAAACCTTGTCAAAATGGTCCCTAGTCAATAATAAGCCTTTGCCACTGGCAGTGTGTCTGAGTGTGCAGCTGTGCAGAAGAGAAGTTGCTGAAAGAGAAGAAAAGCCATTTGAAAGAGTGAAATCTGAGGAGCTGTTAATTGTTCACGAAGGAGTCAGGAAAGTTAGAAGGAGGTATTCTATCCGATCCTGGAGAAAAGAAGAGGTAGGTTAAGTAGTGATTGGTCACAGTCAAAATTAGTAAGAAAAAGCAGATAGCACATTGATTTGTTTTTCTATGTGGAGGCCTGATGCATGAAGCTCATGCAAGAGTAGGCCTTCCTTCCCCCGGCTGCCATTACCGGCTTCCCTCTGGCACCTGGGACCCAGGCTCCCTTCACAGCCCCAGCTTCATCCAGAAGGTTGTCGGGAAGGACATCTGGTCTAATTAGCATATCACCCTTTTATTAAAGCATAAAATATAATATGCTAATTAGACCAGATATCCTTCCAGACATCCTTCCGGACAACCTTCTGGATGAAGCTGCGGCAGCAGGGGCCAAGGTAGAGGTGGCAGAGGCCCCCAGGAGGTAGAGGCAGCCACTGCTATGGCAGGGGCCAAGCCACTTGCATGAATTTCATGCATCGGGCCTCTAGCTTGTATATAACATTAAAACACATCTATTCAACTTTGTGGTTTTCAATAAGCAGTTCTGCTTTTCACTTTTTATTGCATAACTGAATGAAAGTCCATGCTGCCCTGGGTTAGTGACATCTCTGGGAAGCTTAGGTGACTGGAGAGAGGAGCCATTCATTACTAGTCAGCCTCCCTCTTCCTAGCATCAGGTATGATAATTACAGATAAAGTGCCGAAGAACAATCAAAAACTGAGTCTCAGTCTTGAAAATTCAAACCTATGAAATGATAGGAAGTCATTCTCTATATTGCTTCCATATCTTGGCTATCTTAACTAATAAAAGTGTAATATTAAAATTAACCGTTTCTCCGGGATGGGGTAAGCCATGCCCACCTGCCAATCAGAGCTGCTATATGCAAATTAGCCCAGCCAAAATGGCGGAGGCTGCAGCCCCAGTGTGTGGCTTCTCCGGGCCTTTGGCCTCCGCCATCTTGGGAGCCTCTGTCCTGGGAAGGCATCCGGCACCTTGGGCCTGCGGATGCCTTCCCAGGCGGGAGCCTGGGGGCGGGCGGGGATCAGGCGGCCGGACCCTGTGTCCCCTGCCCGGAGGCCATGGGGTGGCCAGCGCCACCCCACCATCGGCTTCCCAGGCGGGTGGCCCGTAGGGTCAGTGGGAGCTGTAGCCGGCCTGAAAACTGCCCTCAGCCCCTCACCCAGGCTTGCCACACCCCCTGGGGTGAGGGTCTCCACTGGGGAGCCTGGCCAGCTTGCAAACAGACATTGGCCCCTCACCCAGGCTGGCCAGGCACACCAGCAGGTGGACATCCCCAGAGGGGTCCCAGACCGGGAGAGGGCACAGGCCGGGCTGAGGGACCCCCCCTGCCCAGTGCACAAATTTTTGTGCACCGGGCCTCTAGTCTATAATAATAAAAACATAATATGCTAATTGGACTGGATGTCCTCCTGGATGTCCTTCCAGATGACCTTCTGGACGAAGTGGGGCTGCGAAGGAAGCCCGGGTCCTGGGTGCCAGAGGGAAACTGGTGCTGGCAACAGGGGAAGGAAGGCCTACTCTTGCACAGATTTCATACATTGGGCCTCTAGTTGTAAATAATACAGCAATGAACCTAGATGTGCACATATCTTTTCTAATTAAAGTTTTCGTGGAATGCTGGGTCATGAGGTAGTTCCATTTTTAATTTTTTGAGAAACCTCCATACTATTTTCCTTAATGGCTGCATCAATTTACAACCTCACCAACAATGCGCAAGGTTCCCTTTTCTCCGTATCCTTACCAACACTTGTTATTTATTATCTTTTTTGATCATAGCCATTTTGACAGGTATGAGGTGATAGCTCATTATGGTTTTGACGTGCTTCTGGTTAATGATATTGAGCATCTTTTCATGTCTGTTGGCCATTGTAAGTCTCCTTTGGACAAGTGTCTATTCAGGTCCTCTATCTAAATTTTAATAGATTGTTGTTTGTTTTTTTGATGTTGAGTGTATGAGTTCTTTATATATTTTGGACATTAACCCCTTACTGGATTAACCATTTGCAAATATCTTCTCCCATTTAGTAGGTTGTTTTTTTTTTTGTTTTATGGATCTTTTCCTTATAGTTAATAATATTGTAATGACTTTGGATGGTGACATTTGGTTACTAGGCTTATCATGGTGACACATCTTAAGTATGTAAATGTCGTATACCTAGAGCTAATATAATTTTGTATGTCACCTATATTTCAATGAAAACAAGTCTGCTACAAAATAGTACAAGATTCCATTGCTATAAAGTTCAAAGGCAGGCTACACTAATCAATTTTGATCATGGTCAAAATAGTGGTTAGTTTTGGAGGGGACATTGATGATGAGGGTCCTGGCAAAAGTCTATCTTGATCAGTGTGGCAGTTACATGAGTATGTTCACGTAGGCAATGCTGACTGAGATGGATATGATCATTACATGTTGTTATATGTCACTTATGATTTGCTTACTTCTCCAAATGTGATTCAATTAACATCCCCCCTCCCCAAATAAAGTCATTCTCCAGATGGTGTGAATTTATGCATTAATTTATTCTCCACCTCGTGTGAGGCACTCTCTTCACTGGACTTAGGAAGGACATTAGGGTCACAAAACCAACAGCATTGGCGTCAGAGAAGGGGGAAGATTGAAGAGCCCACAGGCTGCTGAAGGGGGAACAGCGGTTGGAGAAGATGCTGAGTTGGCAAATCCCTCTGGCTTCCCTGAACTGCCCACATTAAATTTTTTTTTTTTTTGTGGAGGTTAGTAGCCAGGACACTTTTCTTTCCATGTTTCCACTACTGAGATCGTGTGACTTCCCCTCCCAAACCCCCAGTGGTTGGCCCCCTGCCTCAACTCTTCCATGGCCCTGAGGCCTGGCCTTAGCTCTGGCTCCAGTTGCCCGGAGTGTGAGTGTCAGAGGTTACCTGGGCCTCACTGACATCCTTTCCAAGTCCCAGGACAACGCTGCTTGGAGGTACAGGGAGCCTTGGGGGCCTTCTGCAGGCTTCGTGGTAAACACACGCACTGCCTCCATCTCCCTGTGACCCCCGCTGACAGACTCTCAGCTGCCCGCAATGCTGCTTTCTGCTTCTGAGGCCCCAAGGCTCCACAGCTGCCCCCATAAGGACCACTGTCTGGATTCCCACTCCTTTAGCCTCTGCTGCTTGCACTCGTTTTGTCCATGCTGCCTGCCAGGTCCGCGGGGTGGCTTGGCCTGGGATCCCGGGCCAACATTTCCCCACGAGTACAGTTTCTCTCTCTTTTTCCGTCTCTCATGCATTGGCTGGTTTCATCCTATCGTGGGCTTCGCTCCTGTAGTGATTTATCCTTTAACCAGAATGAGTCATGGTGCTGGGTTTTATATGTTCCAAGAGAAAATAGCAGAGGGCATTTGTGTGCTGTGGTGTTGGGAGCCCGCGCTGGGGGCCTGAGTCAGGAAAAGAGGGAGCTTTGGATGCTCCTTAGAGAGACTTCTACAGCGACCAAGACTGAGGCTGCCCCAGGCTTCACAACCTGCACTGGCACCCAAGGAGGAGGGACAGGCGTGGATGCCATCTGTCATTCTGTCCAACCGAGAGTTCCCGGGCCCGTTTCCTCGAAACCTCTCCCCTATCCTTTCTCAGGGGACAGAGCAGCGCAAGGAGCTGCTGTATCCAGCATCTGCCCGTGGTAGACACTTCACACTCCATCTCCTGCTTCCTCCTCTAGGAATCCTGTGGCACAGGAGGTGGATGTGATGTGCTGGGGTTCCCGCAGCTTGGAAAGCGGCTTCACAGGGAAGGAACTCAGGCTTGTGTGGTTCTAAGCCCAGGTTTTCTCTGCGAAAGGAGCGCTCGCATGTGCCTTCATTTATTTGCCAAGGGAGATCTGTGCTCCCTCCCCCACCGCTCTCCCCCGGCAGAGAGTGTCACACATGAGGCCTGGGAAACCTTCTGCGTGGGAGGGGAGGGGATGGCAGGGCTCGGGGGCTTCACCCCTCAGCCCAGGCTCAAGAGTCAACTTTTGTGGTTTTATTCCTCATGGATTACTTTTTTCATCAGCCCCACATTATACCATCGTGGGCCTCTGCATTTAGACATGGAAGACCCCAGTGAAAATGCAAATTTGCTATCTTGGAAGGTCAGTGCATAGAGGCATTGTAACTAATACCTTAGCCAAACTGGAATTTAGTTCAGGGAGATATCACCCACTAATCTTGAGACAAGGGACCCAGGAAGGTGGGTTAACTGACCCTTTGATAGTTCCCATTAAGCTCCAGATGGAAATACCACAGGGAGCGGAAGTAATGGGACCGGGAGGTGGGACACCTGGTTTCGGTCCTAGCTTTCCCACTGACTTCCTGTGAAACCTCGGAATAGTCTCTGGGCTTCAGTTTCCTCGTCTGTAAAATAAGGGGGTGGAGGTAAACGATTTCTAAGCGCCTCTGAAGGGGTGGGGGGCGGGGAGGAGATGTCGCAGAAGGTGTAGTAGCCCTGAAGGCCAGCCCACCATGTTTACTGTGCATCTGTGCCTCCTGAGCCTGCCCAGAACCCTGTCCCTCCCCAACCCCCCTCAGCCCCAGAAAAGGAGTCTGCTGAAGACCACGGCAATGGCGACCCTGTCTTCAGGCTGAGGAGACAGGCCTCTGCCCATGGTCTCCACCAGGGGAGACACTGCATAAGCAGAGAGGCTTCTGGGAAGGATGGATGTCTACTGTGCCAGGCAGGTCCACTTCAACTCTGTGACCTATGTGCTGAGGGTGCCCGTACCCTGTGTGACACTGGCCTTTGGGGGAGGGGGCGGTGGTGCGGGGCTGCTGGCAAGATCTGCACTTAGCCCTGGCAGAGGGTTTGCTCACCAGCCAGGCAGGTTTCTGGGTCTCCCTCTCCTCTGCCTCAAGCTCCATTTGTAGGGGACCGAATCACATCCCTTTCGGCATCTGAGCACACAGCCTGAGTTATTGCAAAGGAGTCCCCAAGGCCCTACAAAGAGCTGGAAGTGCCTTTCTCTGAGTCAGGCCGCCAAGTCTGTCCTTCCACTGCTGAGGGTGAGGAGAAGTTTAAGATCTTCTTTCCCCCAAGAAGCCTCTATTTCTCATGAGGACACCCCAGAATTCAGAAGACTGAGGTTCCGATATGGTTTTCAGGGGCCGGTACATGCCCTAGCTTCCTTCTCAGTCTCCTACTCCACCAGCTTCTATTTCTCTGTTTGCTCTCCACCTCCAGGACGCCTCACCAGCCTTGTCCCCTCTCTGTGTGCAACTCTCTGCCCGAGCGGAGCAGAGGAAGCAGCCAGGTGGCTCCCCAGGGCAGTGCAGCCGGCCAGGTGCCTTGGAGGCAGCTAGGTACCTTGGCTGGGCTCCTTTTCCTTCCCCTCCCTTCAAGGGTACACCTCAGCCTGATGAGACTGACATTGGTGGCAATGGACAGAAGCAGGAGGAGGGGCTACAGGGACACCCAACCCCTACCATGCGCATTTACGTCCAGGAGCAAAGAGGGGAGGAAGGAGAGAAGGACAGGGGAGGAGAAGAAAAGACAGAAGAAAACTGAAGAGTAGGAGGCAGAGGAAGGGCTAAGGGAGACAGGAGGGGCTTGAGGTGAATGACAATAGTGAGATATGAGCAGATCTCCTCAAAAATAGCCTCCTCCCCCCCACAACCCCCCTCCCTCCACCCCCAGCGCACTCAGTTCCCCACGCCTGGGCACCTGCACTGGTTCGGGCAGTTCTGTTTTCTGTTGTCACCAGTGTAAGAAACTGGACATGGAAATCTCTGCTGGTGGGTTTGAGTGTGGTCCATTAGAAAAGGCATTTCTCATGCCCCACCAGGACCTCCTGAACTAGAAACTCCGGAGGGAGTGCTAATGCAGGCGGTCAGGTTGAGAACCACTGCTCTAGAGCTGTACTTGCAGACGCTTTTTGCATTCGTTGCAGCGAGTCATTTTAAGAACTCTAGATGCATTCTGCGTGCACGGATGTTCTCAGGAGTAGGTCCTCACATCTCAAGGGCTCCAGGCCCACAGAGGTTTGCCCAGAGCTGCAAGACCCCCAGCTTGAAGGCCTCTTCCGCCACTTGTGGGAGAGGCAGCAGTGATAAGGCCTCTGAGAGCTGCACTCATCCTCCCTGTCTGGGACAGGCAGCCCCTCCCCATTCTCACAATTCTCTCCTCCTCTGCCCTCTGGGAATCTGAGCCCCCTTCTCCCGCTCCTTGATCTTCACTCCCTCCTCCCACAAGCATCCAGGGTTCTGACCAGCCCCCTTCCTTCTCTCTGAACCGCTCCCCTGAGAATGTAGTTCTCCAGCACATCTGAGTCTCTACCCTGACCTCCCTGCTGAGCTGAAGGCCCCTGTCTCCTGCTGCCGGCCCAGCTGGCCGTCTGCACCCAGATGACCCTCGGATACTTCAAACCAATGGGACCAAAGCTTAGCTCCCCTGTTCTCCCACAGTCTCTCCCCTGTGGCTGGATTTTGCTTTTCTGCTTTTGCACTATCTTCCCTATCAGTCATCCTCCTACTGTTTTGTCTCTGCCCTTGCCTCCTTCTACTCTTGCCCTAGTTCACTCCACTCCAGCCACACTCATTCCTTGAATATTCCAAGCTTCTTCCTACCTCAGGCCTTTGCATTCCCTCTGCCTAGAATGCTCTTCGCTCAAAGACCTATGATTGTCTGAGAGTCTCCCGTTCCTTCAGTCTTCGATGACTATCACCTAGCACTGAGGCCTTCCTTGATTGTCTGTGTAAGGCAGCAGCCTGCATCCTCACCCACTGCTCCCAAGCCCCTTACCCTCCCTAATGCTTCTCCATTGCACATCTCACCATCCGACAGATGATGGACAAACTACTAATACGGCTCGTTCCACTAGAAGACAAGCTGCATCTGGGTGGGGACTTGGCGATTGTGCTCACCATTGTATTCTCAGGACTTAGCACAGGTTCTTAAAAACGACTGACTGAACTACTGATGCTCATAACGCAGGCCCCCTCAACAAGGCCCCACGCTTTCAACCCTCCACTCACCAAGTCTCCTACAGCCTTTCCACCAGCCCCGCTTCCAGGGTCTCCTCTCTCAGTGCCATCCTCCACATGGTAGCCAAATTGATCACCCTAAAAATTACAACTCTGGTGGCCCTGGTCAGGTGGCTCAGTTGGTTGGAGCCAAAAAAGGTTGCAGGTTTGATTCCTGGTCAGGGCACAAACCTAGGTTGTGGGTTTGATTCCTGGTTAGAGTGCATGCGAAGGCAGCCGATTGATGTTTCTCTCTCTCTCTCTCTCTCTCTCTCTCTCTCTCTCTCTCTCTCTCTTCCTTTCTCTCTCAAATCAATAAAAAAAACCCACATATTTTCAGGTGCACAACACGGATGTGTGCCCTGACCAAGAATCAACTGGCAACCTTTTGGAGCACAGGACGATGCTCCCCCAACCGAGTCAGAGAGCCAGGGCCTAGAGACAATCCTCTTGTCCTGGTATGTATGTATGTATGTATTTATTAATTTTTAAAATATATTTTATTGATTTTTTACAGAGAGGAGGGGAGAGGGATAGAGAGTTAGAAACATCGATGAGAGAGAAACATCAATCAGCTGCCTCCTGCACCCCTCCTACTGGGGATGTGCCCGCAATCAAAGTACATGCCCTTGACCGGAATCGAACCTGGGGCCCTTCAGTTCAAAGGCCAATGCTCTATCCACTGAGCCAGACTGGTTAGGGCTTGCCCTGGTATTAAACCCCCTGCCCCCCGAAGTAGAATCCTCGCCCTCCCAGTCTTTGGTCTCACTGCTCGGTTTCCCGCACCTTCGCCTCCAGCCACTCGGCACAGTGTTCTTTCTCTAAAGGTGGCTTCTTCTTTTCCGATTCCCTCCACCCCGTCCTGCTGAGTTAGGACTTCAGTCTCCCTTACTCACCCCCGAAGTTCTTTCTGGGTGCCCTCTCCTGGTATTTATCACCCAGGACTGGGGCTCTGGGAGCAGACTCCCTCTCTTCCTGGCTGGGCCAAGCACTTACTCTCCCCACATGCTGTTTATGTGACTATGCCAGTGATGGGCTCTGAGGACACCATAGCCTCAGCTCTGTCATGGGGCCGCAGCGTAGCCAGTGAGCAAGGACACAGGCGTGGGAGACGGTATGTTCCTGGCCAGCCTCGGGCCTGGGGCTGCTTTCTCTTGGTGCAACACCCTCCGCTTGGGCCTAGTAAGATCTGGGCTCCAGACCTGGCTCCTACGCTTGCGAATTATGTCATCTCATCTCTCTCTCAGAGTCTCAGTTGCCATGCCTGTAAAGTGGGGCCAAGCCGATTTCCCTTACAAGTTGCTCATGTGTCTGAACCTGTATTCACCTTGGAGTCTCAAAGGCGTCTCCTGTTGGAGCCCTTGTGTGTTGTCAGGCTCCTGTTCCCCAGGGCCCTGGAGGGGAGGCAGCTAGGTGCCTGGCCTTGCTGACAGCGAAGGCTTCTCTCTCCAGGGGCGTGAGCTTCAATGACTAATGGGACCCAGCTCTGTGTTATCTCAGCCCCAGGAGGCTTCCCGGGCCAAGGGACCTGAGGCCTGAGAAGCCTCTGCCAACCCACACTGGGCTCTGGGACACCCAGTGCTTCTACAAACCAACCGACCTAACGACTTCAATGGACGTGCAGTAGCGTCATGTGGATTACATTTCTCTGAAAACGCACAAGGGCTTAAAACGTAGGGGCAGAGAATACTCAGGCCGGGAGGAATTTGTTTTCTCTTGCTTCTTGGGTGCCTGTGTTGTTATTGTTGCTAAAACCCAAGTATGTGGAAAACTGTTCAAGATGTGTGAACCACGGGTGCCCAGTCAGCGTTGCGTAGTTTGAGGTCTGCGTTGGGGATGCGCTGGGCAGAAGGGGAAGAGTTCAGCAAGTGGCAGCCTCACCAGGTGCGTCCCATCTCCGCCAGCATTTACACCAGGGGCTGCTGCCCTTGATGGTCCAGAAGGCGCCCAACCTGGTCAGTGGGGACCAGACCCCACTGGAGCCTGTGGTGGGAAACAGCCGCAGGCCCTTCTCTGGGGCAATGCTGGGACCTGGGCTTTGGGGCAGAGGCTGAGGAGCGATGCTGTTTGCCACGGCATCTCCCTTCCCTCAGTGGAGATGGTGAGCTTCCGTGGCCCCAGTCTCCCTGATAGACTCTTCTTGGGGAACTTTTTAAAACACAGATTCCCTGGCCTCACCACAGGCCCAGGAAATGCAGACTGAGGGGTGCAAGCTCTGACAACCAGGTAGTCCACACTCAGGAGGTAGGAAGAGGCTGGGCTACAGCTGAAGCAGCTCCAACACGAGGTAGGAGGTGACTTGTGTCACAGGAGAGAGGCCCGGGGAAGGTAAGGCCATTGTAGTCAAAGAGAAGGGCCCAGCAAGTCTTCATGGAGAAAATGTCTTACAAAGATGAACATAATTAATACCGGGTATATTTTGTCTTGGACTGTTTTTTAATTATTTCAAGGATATTAGTGTTGCTTCCTCAAATGGTCTGTGAGTTATTTGGGAGTGAAGCCATGTTTTCCTCAAATCAATATTTTGTAGAGCCTGGCAACATTTATTAACAGATGTTTAATAAACAAATATTGGTCAAAACAAATTATATCTTGGAAAAGCCAATTCCATTTAATTTTTAACCCTTTATATGAAAAGATTATGGATGCTGTGTCTCTTACGCCTGGGCTGGTTGAGAAAGGCTCAAATAATTAATTCAATTTTTCAAAGTATGTTCTTATGAGCATCTATTAAATGCCAAGGATTATACCCCTGATTTCAGGAAGAAAGACAGTGAAACAGGCAATTACTATCCAACTTGATAAATGTTTTCTCAGAGGAAGTGGTATCGAAGTTGATAAGAGAATATGAAAGAGGACTTTCAACTGAAGCCATAAACAACTATGAAAATTAGACAAAATATACAAGACAGCCATTTTCAGGCCCCGCACAGCAATCAGCACAGAGCTCAATACTTAAGGAAAAGAGAAGCACAGGAGCTACACCCACATTCACCCAACTCGCTCTAGGACAGCACTTTGCTTACTGACCATGGGCAACTAGAGTTCAAACTGGGAGCATCAGTCTATACCCAATAAAAATGAGTACATAAGTATACCCTGATAAGAATGAGGGTGTATGTCCATCAAAAGACGTGGGTAGGAATGTTAATAGGATCTCTATTCAAAATAGCCCCGAATTGAAACAATTCAAATGTTCACCAATAGCTGAATGAAAAAATAAATTGCGTTGTGTTGCTCCTGTGGATTATCACACACCCGTGAAGAAGCATGAAGCATAATACATCCATCAGTATGCCAAACCTCAGAGACGTGATGCTGGGTAAAGCAGATTGGGTACAAATGAGTATCTACTGTGTGATAGCATCTGTATAAAGTTCACAAACTGTCAAAAGGAATCTATGGCAACAGGAGCCAGAATAGTGGTTCCCTGGAGGGGCACTGAGTGGGCGGGGATTCCTGGCTTGAGTGCATGTGGGAGCTTCAGATGTTCTATGTCATGTTCTGGAGGTGATTCCACAGATATAAACATATGTAGAAGTTTACTGAGCTGTATACTTAAGATGTCTACACTTATTGTAGCTAAATTATACCTGAATGGAAAGATATCAAGAGCCTCTCTCTCTCTCTCTCCCTCTCTCTCTCTCTCTCTCTCTCTCTCCCATATATATATATATATATATATATATATATATATATATATATATACTAGAGGCCCAGTGCACAAAAATTTGTGCACTTTGGGGGGAGGTCCCTCAGCCTGTTCTGTGCCCGCTCACAATCTGGGACCCCTCAGGATATGTCCACCAGCTGGCTTAGGCCCGCTCCCCAGGGGAACAGGCCTAAGCTGGCAATCAGACATCCCTCTGGCAGCCTGGGAGCCCTCGGGGGATGTCCACTTGCCAGCAGGAAGCAGGCCTAAGCTTCAGTTGGACATCCTTAGTGCTGCTGAGGAGGCAGGAGAGACTCCCACCACCACTGCTGTACTGGCAGCCATCACTTGTGGCTGAGCAGAGCTCCCCCTGTGGGAGTGCACTGACCACCAGGGGCAGCTCCTGCATTGAGTGTCTGTCCTCTGGTGGTTAGTGTGTGTCATAGTGACCAGTCATTCCCAGTGGTTCTGCTGTTAGGGTCAATTTGCATATTACCTTTTTATTACATAGGATATATATATATATAAAAATTTCCCCCATCTCTATTTTTGTCACAGATAATCATACAGATATGAATGGTGGGGTGTGGTGAGTGGGGAAGGTGGGAGAGGATATCATGGGAGGAAGGAACAACATGGAAAGAGGGACAAGCATGTGCAGAGAAGCTCTAGGTTTCTAGATTTCTGGGAAAATGGCTATAAAGCAATTTGACTAGTGATGGGTGTGGAGGAAATGGAAGAAAAGAGGTTGGGAGGGGAAGCAGTTGGGGAGGGAAAGCAGTTGAGAAGGGAAGCAGTTGGGAGGGGAAGCAGTTGGGGAGGGGAAGCCGTGGAGAGGGGAAGCAGTTGGGAGGGGAAGCAGTTGAGAAGGGAAGCAGTTGGGAGGGGAAGCTTTGGAAGAGGACAGTGTAGGGCATTAATTGCCAGTGTCCCGTGGTCTCTGAACTCTGTAAGGGCTTCCAGGAGGGCCAGGCAGAGGCCTTACTCTTTCTGTTTCAGGATGGAATGAAGGTCTTGCCTCTGTGCTAAAAACCGATTGGAGGGAGGAGGAGGATGGCCATTGACAGTGTGTGCATGAGGATCGACTGGGGTGATGCTAGTGTTCTAAAGCTGATTTGCAGTGATGCTGCACAACTTAGCCAATTGGCTTTTAAAACTCATGGAATTATACACTTGAAATGAGTGAATTTTATATGTAAAATATCATCCAATAAAGTTATTTTGAAAATCAGACAAATCTTTCCCTCCTCTCGATTGTCCCCTCCCGAAAGGGGTCCTGGGATCTTTCTGGCCCTCTCCTCCACTCCGTCTCGCTCTCACTTCCCTTTGCTCCACCACTGCCTATGTTTTAACTTGTGAGCACATTCACACCCACCCCCTCAGAAACACTCCACACAGTTCTCTGAGAAGCCAGGACCAGAGGCGCTGCCCACGGATGAGACACCGAGGCCCTGAGAGAGGTGGAAGGGGGTAACTGTGCTGTCACATAACCTGGAGGAGGAGGGGAGTTCATTCCCATTTCTCAAATGAGGAGATTGAGGGCCAGATGAGAAGATTGAGGTTTCATAGTCAGGGCAGATCTTATACAGCCTCTACCCGCCAGGACAAGAAGTCAAATCACTGGGAATGGGGTGTCCTCATGTGAGGACCAGTCTGGCAGTTGTGGGGTTCAGGGGCAGGGTGGTGGCTCAGGGCTGAGTGGGATGGCAGCTTTCACTCACCACTTCTTGCCACTGATGTCATGCTGCTGCACCGTGTAGCCAAAGAAGGCGGCCCTGGAGCCAGGGATGACTCGTGGCTTCCTGGTGTCCATGTTGAAGGTGTCCGTGAACCCTGGGCAGGGAGGAGAGGAGAGGGGAGCAGAGGCGTCAGCCAGGTAGAGGTCTGCACCCCAGAAGTATGGGGGGCCCATGGCAGGTCACCCACCTTGGATAGTCTGGGAGGAGTATGTTCTGTTATCCTTGGTCCCTGCTTGGAGGAGCCCACAATCTGATGGGAGAGGCCCAGCCCCTGCCCTGGGGGTCATAATCCAATAAAGAAGCACAAACCTACTCTTAGGGAGTCCCTGTCTGAGTGGGAAGACCAGTCCCGCCCCTAGAAAATTCTCGTTCTCAACAGGGAGAGACAGCTCCCCTCCTCCATCACACCTTGCTCCAACTCCGCTTCTTCCAGCTTCTGCTGGTCTCCTCTTTTTTATTTTCTTTCTCTTTTTCACTCCTCTCTCTCCTTCTCCCTTCTCTCATCTTTGCCTGCTAAAGAGTCATGGAATGGACTCACCCCCCCCAACCCCAAGACTGGGGCTTAGTGGCCGTGGCCCCAGCACTGCTGGCTCAGCCAGTCTGCCAAACTCTGCCTGGCTTCAGCATTGGTCACGGATTGGTCACGGATTCAGCACTGAGGTGAAGCAGCGATGCAGACCCGTAACCCTCTCACCCTGGCCCCGAGGGTCTTCCCTGCTCGGTGAAGTCACATATCAGTTCCCACCTGATGGGAAACCTTGTCTTTGAGCCACATGCTTTGCCCCTTTGTGCCCAGTTAAAGTAGTAACAACTCACATCTGTATGGCAGTCTGGGTTCCCATCACCATTTACCCCCTGGGACTTGGGCAAGTGCGCAAGCATTATCCACCTTTGCCCGAGGGTTTAAGAGTCTGGCCAGGGCTGCACAGTAGGGCAGCGGCAGCATCAGGGCCAGGACCACAGATGCCGGCTCTGTGACCCCTTCCCTCCATTTCCCGGGCATGTGTGATCTTGTTACACATCTAAGCTATGGCTCTGCCATCTGTCAGTGCTAACAGGATCACCAACCTCAGGACCCTCGAGGTTTACAGCGTGGAATCCTACCTCAAGCCAAAACCTTCAGATCCGTGAAAACCCATCAGCAGAACAGAATCTCATCACTGTCACCCCTTCCATGTGTGGGGCACTTTATAAGCTTCAGAGAACATTCACATGCATGTTATCATTGGGTCTCTGCACCAACCCTGTGACGGGGCAGCAAACGAAAGCCAAGGGTCTGAGAGGCGAACTGACCTGCCAGCATCCTGCTGTCCTCCGGGGCACTGACCCCTGGGTTGAGACCTCAGGGCCAGGCCCTGGGGCCCCTACTTGAATAGGCCTGCTGAGCAAGTGGTTTGGCCAAACTTCCTTCTTTCGCTCAGCAAGTGGATGCAGTGGCCAAAAGTTCCATCCTTAGTGTCATAGGATCAGAGTCCCCAGAGGCAGAAGGGAAACACCTCCAGGAGGGTTGTTAGACATGCGTGACTTCACTTACCCTTGTCAATTGATTTTTAGTGCTGCCTGGAGCACTGATTCAAGAAAGATACTGAGGTCAAGTCTGGGCTCAGTGGGCAGGATGAGTGTGATGGTGGGCAGTACCTGTTGGGAGTACAGGAGAGGCCAGTGGCAGCAAGCGGCTACGCAGCTGCCAACAGTGCCTTCAGGATTCGGAATCTGCCACGTAAATGTAGTGCCACAGCCCTCGGGCGGGTGGGGAGGAAAAGTGCATTCCTTAGCCCATTAGCGTCTTATTTACAAAGCCCAGACCACGAGTGTACCCATCAGCCTGGGCAGCAGCAGGCAGCCCTGGGGAAGAGGACCCTGGTCAGTGAGCACAGGGGATGAAGGAGCCCAAGTCCTTGGTCAGCAAGGACATGTCACGGGGGGAGAGTCTACTGTGCAAAGCTGGGAGGTGAATGGAGAGGAACTCATTCCTGTCCCAGGAATGGACACACACACACACACACACACATGAAATTCACGCACACACCAAAGTACACACATGCACACATACACATATGTGCATACACATAGATAGGCCACATGCAATCCCTGAGCATAGGGTAACACTTTATCTGGCCCCCTGGTGCCTCCTGGAGACTCCCACTGGGGGTGCCTGGTCCTCCCCATCCTGCATCTGATGCCAGCAGAGGGTGGTAGCCCTGATGAGAGGCAGGCAGGCTGGCTCTGGCAGTCAGGAAATCCAGGCCCACCCAGCCCTCCCAGGCCTGCAGCGAGGGGAGAACCAGTGAAGAGGAGGCCATAGACGGTATCTTTGGGCCTCCTCACTATTAGTGCTTGGGCGAGTGCGCAAGCATCATCCACCTTTGCCCGAGGGTTTAAGAGTCTGGCCAGGGCTGCACAGCCAGAAGGAGCCGTCCAAGACCAATCAGATCCCATCACTCCTCAGCTGCATAACCTCCATCCCATCAGTTTCCTGCTTACACACAAAGCCAAACTCCTTATCTGCAAGGCCCTGCACGAGCCCACCTCATTCCCCCTACCTCCCATTCCCTGTCTTCTCCCATCTCACTCCCTCTACCCCCAGTCCCTGTCCTTCCCCACCTCATTCTCCCTATCCCCCATTCCCTGTCCTTCCTCACCTCATTCCCCCTACCCCCCATTC
>PVJC01010460.1:0-43666 GCA_004026665.1 Murina feae
CACTGAAGATGCGAAAAGACAGATTGTGAGACTGCATGCCAGCCCTTACAGCTTCTGCTCAAAGGAGGCGTAGGGCTCATAACTCTTCCACTTACATATCATTAGCCAAAGTCAGTCATAGCCACGCCTGAAGATAACGTGATAGAAAGTGTGATATCTCTGAAGCAATGGACCTGGTGGGAGAGTAGGGGGGAAGCTAGAACGTTGAACAAAATTACAATCTACCACAGTGCCTTGATATTGTTGTCTTTATGTGTTCAAATATACTTTCCTCTCTCTAGTTTTAAAATATCATGAGTTAATTTCTTAAACATATATTGATCATTGGCTATTATCTATTCCCCATAGTCAGTGACTGCACATGCTTTAATATAAAAAATCAGCCTTAGCTGGTTTGGCTCAGTAGATAGAGTGTTGGCCTGTGGACTGAAGGGTCCCCGGTTCAATTCTGGTCAAAGGCATGTACCTCGGTTGCAGGCTTCTCCTTGGCCTGGGCCCTGGTTGGGGCACATGCAGGAGGCAACCAGTAGATGTGTTTATCTCACATTGATATTTCTCTCTGTCTTTCTCTCTCTCTTCCACTCTCTCTAAAAAGCAATGGAAAAATATACTTGGGTGAGGATTAAAAAAAAGAATCATAAACTGAAAGAACAGTCTATTGACATTCTTATCCCCTATCCTCCTATTATTTCTATACCTACTAAATAATTTTCAAAATGTTTTCCTTGAATCTTTTTTTTTCATTTACTTTTTATGATGTCAAACTTCAGATGACATAATTCTATATAATAAGAGAGAAACGTGCAAATTAGCCATTCCTCCACCATGCTCAAGCCACACTCACAAGCCATGCCCAGAAGCCACGCCCACCAGCCAATCTGAGTGACTGCAAATTATCTGACAAAGATGGTGGTTAATTTGCATACACAGGTGTCAAGGGCCCCAGGAGGCGATGATGGCTGTGGCCACTGGCTCCTGGGACTTTTGCAGGCTGGGGAGGCAAGGCCGTAGCCACGCCAGCAGGCTCTTGGGATTTTCGTTAACCATCACTCTACGACAAAGATGGTAGCACCCATAGTGGCCGGGGCAAGACGCTGGTGGCATTGCCCTGGCAACATGAGCCCAGCATCTGGCCTGGCTGTGTGGAGGGAGGGAGGGAAGAAGAGGTGCCTCCAGCTGGAGTCCACTTCAAGGAATGCTCAGTGTCTGCACCCTGGCCTGGTGGAGGGAGGGGAGGGGAGGGCAGGGTCCTTGGGCTGGAGTCTGCATTGGAGGAGGGGAGGGGAGAGGAGGGACCTGGGGCCGGAGTCCCTGGCAAGGGACTGCAGCGAGGAGTTCAGCTTTAGAAGTTATTTACTAACCATCAGTAAGTAAATAACTTCTAAAGCTGAACATATGTGCTTGACCAGGTGAAGAGAGGGGAGGGCAGGGCCCTCGGCAGGAGTCTATGGCAAGGGATGCTGGCATCATTGCATGTCGGGCTGAGGAACCCCCCCATGCATGAATTTTGTGCATTTGGCTACTAGTTTTTAAATAAGAGAGAGAGGACTAGAATTCTACCTCTGTGATTCATTAGCTGTGTGATGTTGTTCACATTATTTATTCTCTTTGCTTTTCAGTTTCCTTAATAGTAAAGTGGAGATATTAGAACCTCGGGGATTAAATTGCATTAAAAAGTGTGAATCACTTGGGACAATTCTTGATGTGTTGTAAATCCTCATGCAAGTCACATCCTTTCTTGTTTAACATCAAAATCCTCCAAGATTTCTCATTTCACTCAGAATTCTAACAGAAGTCCTTTTCTACCCATTTCAGAATGACCTGGCCCATTGCTCTCTCCATTCTTACTTTGCTCCTGGTATCTTGGGCTTCTTGATGATCAAAACAACTGAAGCATGCTCTAGGCTTGGTGCCTTTGCCACTGCTGTTTTCACTAGAATGTTCTTTATTTAAATATCTAGGAGGATTACTTCATCATTTCATCCTGCTTCGTTGTCATCTCCTCAGAGAGGCCTCCAACCGCTCCATTTATGATTCAACTCTTCCATCATTGTCTATCCTCTTACCTTGACATATATTTTCTATTTTGATTTCTCGTCACTTGATATATATTTGTTGATTACTGGTGTCTTATTTCCTCTCTAGAATTTAAACTTCATATGAACAGAAACTATTTTCTTTACTGCACCTATATGGTATTTGGTCCATAGTAAGAGCTTAATTAATGATGAGTAAATAAATGTATCCTATCATGTGTCACTCAACATAATAAATAGTAAGATTGACCAGTGAAAACCAGACAGGATCTATCTTCTGTTTGATCATTTTATACATAAAATCTGGCAAAGAAAAAGTGACAGACATAATTATTGAATGTATACATTTATGTTTCAAGTCACTAACCAATTGAATGCAGTTTGAATAGTTATAAATTGCTGACAATATAAGGAACTGTAAAATATACATGATTGTAATACTTTCTAAAAGAATTTCTTTTACCTGTGTTTTTCTTACATGTAGAAATTAATTTATTTTAAATGTAAACTACACTTAAGCGTATGGGCTAAAGATAGGAGTAAAACTGCTCCCTTCCTTGGAAAGGGAGATAAGAGGGGGGAAAATCAAGCAGTGTTCTGAATTCAGAGCAATAAATTTAATAATACTGAAGTTAATTTTAACAATACTTGAAAAGGTTAAGAATCTAAGGTATTTTATTGAAGAAGCTTAAGATTTTTTCATTAAGCCAGTTTTATTGTAGAATTCAATATAAAATTTGTTAATGAGATTAGTTATATTTTTACTACTGTGACTTTGAAATCTGATGTATATTTATAGTTACCATGTATCTCAATTGGGATCGACCACATTTCAAGTCACCAGGGGCCATTGTGGTTCGTAGTTATCAAGCTGGATATCACATGTTTAGTCTAACCTGCCATACGAATACATCAGATGTTTCTCATGGCATCTTGGAGCCACTGCTGTCTTGTTATTTTTCAAGTTTAAAAAGCAAAAACAATGTTTCATTATTTCTAATTTTTATTTTTAATAGAAGATTTATCATAACTAATAGTTAAGAGAGCCACCTGTGTGCTAGGAAAGTAGTAGTTGCTTTATGAATGTTATCTGGCTCTTAAAAAAGAAAAAAGAAAAGATGTTAAAAAGAAAATGGGGCCCAAAAGGGTTATAAAATTGCCGAAGTTCACACAGCTTACAATGGCAGGGCTGGGATTCAAGCTGAGAATTCTTATTTTTTGACTGCCAAATTTGTGGAAGATCAGTGATCTTGGGATTCCAGGGAGCTATAAACTGAATTTTATTTAATAAGTAATAAAATCATGTTAATTGAAATAAATGAGAAGCTCTAAATATCATCCTCTGAGTCTTCTTTAACTTGTCAAATGAACCCATTCCTGTGCCCCTTGTAGGTAAAATTAACCTTAGATATGTGCTCTAAATGGAATAAGTTTTGTTATTTTGGTTATCTGTTATGTTTGTTCAAGTAAGCAAATATTGATAAACTATGCTGTGGCTATTCCGCATACTCCACTAACAAAGGTGCAAGTGTGAATAGGTTGCTTATTGGAGAAGACAGCCTGATTTTTAAAATATTTCTGGATTATACCCCAGCTTCATTCCATAGGAATGAACAACTTTTTACTAGTAAAGTCATTGCTCTGCTGGTCCTGCTGGTTTTATGGATTCGGAAGCTCTGCCACTTACCTAACCTTCGGGCTAGGCCTCAGTACGTGCTGGGTTTCTGAATGTGGCAGATACCTGAAGAGTGAACTGAAAGTGTCCTGTTTGTTTATATATATTAATATATATGTACTGCTTTCCCAGGCTCAGTTCTAAATCCAAGTGAGCTGGGACCTGTCTAATGGGGACTGGAATATCCTAGACTTTTGAACATTGTGAACCTCAGAAGGTCTGCAGTGCGGAATATGTTTAGTATTTTGACTCTCGATTAGAACCAATATTAAATCCAGATATGGCAGGAAGGACTCATGTGTATGAGGAAAGCAGTGCCTTTTAAGTCACCGAATAGCCATGTAAATATCTTTTGAATCTTGCTCAAAAATAATTTTCCTTTGGTGTGGATTTTAGTTACACATTCAGATGGAGATCCTTTTTATGCTAAAGAAATATCTTGGCCTTGGTCCTACTGTCCAAAATGGAGGAGTGTATTTCTGGGGAACCACAGAGCAGCATGCAAGTTTATTTTGGAGACAGGGTTTCTTGCCATACATGTAAATTTCAAAGTAAAACGTTCACCTGCATTAGCATCTCTAAGCCTTCACTGTTGATTTTGGCTGTTGTTTAGTGTCACTTGTACTAGCAGCAGTTGGAGAGTCTGAAAGGCATTTGTAGCCTTGTTTTTCATATTGCACTGGCTGTCAGTAAGTAGAACTTCAAAGCCATCATGATTAAGAACTTGTATTGAAAACGAACTCCACTTTATAAAAAAAAAATCCTTGGAAAAAGAAAAGAAACATTATCAATCATATAGCGTGCATTATGTAACTTTTCCCATTGCTGACTTACAGGATAGGCATCCGTATGAGTCAAGGACAGCACGGAACATACAAAGAGAAGGAGGAAGGTAGATGATTGTAGTGCTGGGTCACCGTAGTGCCAAAGGTTATACCAAGCTCAAGTGTGATGCAAGCAACTAGGAGATAGAACCGTAATTAGTTCTGATTGACAGGGCTTTCCCAGGGTACAGGATTTTCATGAAATGTAGTTAAGTAATGTTAAGGCCTGACCACTTTAAAAGCAAAACAGAACCTACCCTACTATTGCTGTCCCTCTGAATGAAGCCTGAAGCTCACCCCAGGCTTCGGGTCAGGCTTCTTGGCACCAGCAGAGGAGGAAGAAATGAGAAACTTCAAGCCAAGAAGATGCCACATCCTCCCCAGTGATTCTGTGGGCTTCCTCAGGAAGCCAAAATTGATAGTCACGTCTCTTCGAGGGGCCCACTTTTTTTCTTTTTTTTGATTGAGCATATCATCAGGAAGTACAGGAATCCAGCAGGTGGCAGGTATTTGCCAGTACAGGGTGTTTATGGTGGGGGCATGTTAGAAGAAAATGCTATTGCATGGATAGTGCTTCCCATAAAGTAGAGGGGTTCTTGGGTGCCCATCACTGGATGCATTTCAAGGTAGGATCTGTGTCCCAGGAGGGCCCGAAATCTTAGGCATGGTAATGAGTCAGGGGAAGTTGAGAGGACATGAGGTAGTACCCTCAGTTCTTTTAACAGACTGCAATAGGGAAGACCAAGAAGAATATTTCCCAGTGCATGGATATTGGGTGATGAAAGACAGTAACAGCCATTTCAGGACTTGTATTTCAGGAGGTGCACCTATCCCAGAAGTGGACCTTGGGACTGTAGGAGAAGACTGCTGAGGTATTGATAATCTGAGCTAAGATTGATTGGGCACAGAACCTGCAAGTCAGGGTAGCAGTGAACACTGTTGTGATTGGTTACTGTGAACATAAAGGATATATTGGCTCTGTACTACATTCATTAGGGAGAGAGTGAGCATATCTGTAGCTCACCCGCTAAAGGTAGCTCCTAAAGACAACATGAAGAAGAAAAACAACTTACTACTTTAAAAAAGTTGGTCTGAGGTTATTTACTCAGTGACTGACAAACTTCCCTTTTTTTACTATCCTGGTTTCTGCTAGGTTGTTTCATGTTAGCAGATAAATACATAATGACTTGCTTAATAATGCTACTTGAATTTAAATTCACCTAGGAATCAAACAAATAATAAAAAAATGAATTTTTTGTGAATATCATAGGTGTATTATTAACTAGTGGCTCAGTGCATGGATTCATGCACATTGAAAGGAAACTAATTAGAAAAAATATTTTAATATTGCTATTTGCCTTTTCTCTATAATAGAGTGTCAACCAAATTCATGATCAACAATGACAGATCGAAATACATATGTGTGATTGCCACCAGTGAAAGCTTTATATGTATTGTGCATGTGTGAGTCAACTTAGCCTTTTACATAGAGAGAATAAACTGACTTAATTAGACCTGCTTTCTGATTTAGCTAAACTTTTTCCAGCCCAGTGAATCACCCCAACTTCTCTTCCAGGTAATTATCAGCAACACAGCAGTAAATATCAACACAAAGCAGATTATTAATGTAGGTCATGCAAGGAGAACAAAAGGTAAAATATTTAACTGCAGCAGTGAGAAAACCTGGTCATTTTCAAGGTCCACCATTTCTTATTTCTTTTCAGTTGGGTCAAGTTTCTAAACTTTCTGAATTTCTGTTTCCTGGCTAATGAAGAGAAAATAGGATTCTACTGAGTCTCCTATCTACCTACTCTAGGACTTTTGTGAGGATCAAATGAGATGAGGCATGGGAAAATGCTTCACAGCCATTCGGTTAAAGTGTAAAATGTTTGCACCTGACTATAAAGCAAGTTTTGTACCGAGGCTAAAGAAACTCCAGGGAGGCTAGTCTCTAGGGAGAGGAAGTTGGGCACTGCTATGTGACATCATTACCCAGTGCCCACAGTGACTGTTTCTGGTCTGCACAAGGCCACATTTTTCTCCATGGGGTCTTGGCAGTATTGGCTATGATTTGGTGGGGTGTTACTCAAGGGTGGTGGGGGGCCTATGTCCCACTTAGGGGAAACCAAATGTTGGTTTGTGGGCGCCAGGTCCACACTGCTGTTTATTGTTAAATGGCCTGTTGCCAGGGAGAGGAAGCTAGGCATTGCTACGTGATGTCATTACCTGGCACCCACAGTGAACATTTCTGGGCTGGGCTGTAGGCCAAATTTTGTGTGCCATGAGGTCTCAGCAGTGTCGGCTGCAATTTGGTGGGGTCGTGGTGGGGTCTGTGTCCTACTGGGAGAAGCTGAGTGTTGCTTTGTGGGCACCAGGTCCACAGTGCTATTTCTTTGTAAATGGCCAGTGCATGTCACAGCAGCTCCTGCATTGAGCATCTGCCTTCTAGTGATCAGTGCACATCATAGCAACCAGTCGGATGATCAGAGGGATACTTAACATATTAGCCTTTTATATATATAAACTATAGGCCCAGTGCATGAAATTTGTGTATGGGAGGGCATCCCTCAGCCTGGCCTGTACCCTCTCCAATCCAGTACCCCTCTCACAATCTGGGACTGCTGGCTCCTAACCGCTCGCCTGCCTACCTGCCTGATCACCCCTGACTGCTTCTGTTTGATGGCTTGATCGCCTCCTAGTTGGTCCCCTGTGGACCTGGTCACCCCCTAACTGCCCTCCCTGCTGGCCTGGTCACCCCTAACTGCCCCCCTGCCAGCCTGGCTTCCTCCTAACTGCTCATCTGCTTCCCTGATTGCCCCTAACAGCCTCTGCCTCAGCCCCTGCCACCGTGGCTTTGTCCAGAAGGAAGTTAGACATCCGGAAGATATCTGGTTGACCTGGTCTAATTAGCATATTACGCTTTTATTAGTATAGATAGTAGTAGGATTGTCCAGGATACTTATTCTTATACCTGTAAAGTGGTGGAATTACTTGAAGATAGTAATGGATTTGGATAGTTCTGAGGGGAGAAGAGTGAAGAAAATAAAAACCAAGGATTCTAGAGACTGCACTGCAGGGTTCCTTTGTTACTATAGTAGAACCACTCATACACATTGCACAAAGCCATGTGGTTTAGTTAATCTAAGAGAGTAATGGAAAAACAACAATCTTATAAGATTTTCACCAAAAGGGGAGCTTTCTAAAACCATAATAATTCAGGACCACCTTACAGATCATCTGTTTTAATCTGCTACATGATGCAGCTATTACCTCCCAACATTCATGACACTGGATCAGTGTTGCCTCAACTCTCTTACCCAGGAAAATGTTCAAGTGATGACTGAGGTATGAGCAAGAATCATTGTTACAAATTTCTTTTTAGTCAAGAGAATTCTTCCTCAAAATTTCACCCATCTCATGTTCTTTATTGTTAAATGCACAATTTCTGGCTAATTAATTACTTCCTAATCAATAGTACAGAGTAGCAATGCTATAACTCTTTTCAATGCCAACATTCTTTAGAACCTATTTGCATTGAAAAAAATTATATCTTGCCTCTTAGTTCCATGGTGCCAGCTATTTAATGCTGATTAGATCATTATTCTTGATACTTTATCATCCGTTGTTCTTCCTGCAATTACTGGCTACTGGTGGCTCCCTCAGAGGTTATGCCTGTGCACAATCATAGCCTCTGATGGGTGTCTTGTTGAGTGTGTGGGGGGATGTGAACCGCAATCTGTTGTCTAGTCCTGCTGAGTGTGATATTCAGAATTTTAGAGTGTGAACATAGAATAGCATCACTTCTAACCATATCTTTCCCTGAACTCTTTAGGTTATTAATAAGTGCATTACTGGAATGTGACCTTTTTAAATGTAGACTTTGCCACTACTTTTTACACATGCCACCAGTTGGGATGAGGTGAGGGGCCACTCATGTAAAGAAAAATTTTTCCTTGACCATACATACAGTTAGGACTGGTCTGGGGAAACATGACATCATCACAGCTATAGGAAGCAAGAGAGGACTTGATCGAAAGTGTCCTTTAGCATTAAGAGAATATGGTCTTAAAAGACCTCTGAAGAGAAGATAGACATGGCCACCAGCAGAAGACTCCCCTACAGGCAAGGAGTCCAAAGTTAAAGAATGATAAAGAATGCCTATGGCCACCCCTGCTACCCTTAAGTGCTGCAGGCCAGCTGTATCACTGTGGCTGAACATGCACAGGCTGATGCATGGTCTCATGAAGGTAAAGCTCTAAGCCTGGACCATTGATTGCCTAGACTTTTGAACTTACCCTTTGTCCAACATGAATAAACATCACTCAAAATCAGTTAAGTCTGAACCATTTTTTGTGACCTAATTTTATGTGACCCAATTGTCATTTTTTTTTTGTGACCTACAATCCTCTGAAAGAAATACTGCACTGACTAGTAGGAGAGAGCCCTTGAAAGACCGCTCTCCTGGAATAGGGACAGGGTCACTCAGCCCTGAGATGGGTGTGAGTCCCTAAGCTCCTCAACATGTGGCTGATGCTGAGAATAAAACTTTGGAGAAGACCTCAAACAGAAGAAACAGGAATGGGTCCCATGCCATCTGGTGTGAGTTTGGGGTACCACACCCAGATAGAACTTCAGACCGTGGTGGGTTCCAGGCACCAGAGAGGGAATTAGAAATTTTGTTAAGTGGTATAAAGTTTCAGTTAAGATAAATAAGTTCTAGAAATCTGCTGTACAACATAGCACATATCTACTCTAATAAAAGAGTAATATTGAAATTAACCCTCTCTCTGGGAACCTAAGCCACACCCACCAGCCAAGCCACACCCACCAGCCAATCAGAGCATCCGTATGCAAATTAACTCAGCCAAGATGGAGGCTGGCAGCCACAGAGGTGTATGCAGTGCCGGCAGTGGGCAGGTGGGCAGGGCGTGTGGCGGGAGGCGGGCCATGGGGTGGGCAGAGCAGGCAGGGCAGGCTTGGCCAGCCTGCAAACGGCCATCAGCCCCTCACCCAGGTTGGCCAGGCATGCCAGCAGGTGGACATCCCCCAGGGGTCCCAGACTGTGAGAGGGCACAGGTCAGGCTGAGGGACCCCCCCAAGTGCACAATATATTATGCACCGGGTTCCTAGTAATTAATAATACTGTTTCCCACCTAAAGTTTGGCCAAGAGGATAGATCTTACATTGTGTTTTTAAGAGAGAGAGAGAGAGAGAGAGAGAGAGAGAGAGAGAGAGAGAGAGAGAGAGAGAGAGAGAGAGGAAAAACAGAAAAATAAAAGAAGAAGAGAGTTTTGCAGTGAAGGGTATTTCTATAATTCTGTGATGATGGTTTCATGGGTTTGTGCATATGTCCATAGTCATCGAATTCTATCTAGAATAAACATATTCTATTAAATATGTAGTTTTTATATGTCAATCATGCCTCAATAAAGCTATTTTTAAAAGCAGAGTTTCAAGGAAGGTGCTTCAAATCTGGGAGGCACTGATGGCTGGGCCCAGGACAGGGCCACACTTGCCTAGTTGGAGCTGCCCATTATAGCTGTTCATTTATATAACAATAGTTTTCTTCTCTATTCTAAGTTGTCTTTCCCTTTCTGAACCTTTCCTCCAGTATTCTTTTGACTGTTCACGTGGTGGATGAATGCCTTCTGAAGTGCAGGGATATTTAGAAGCTATTCTTCTGTGTGTATGTGACCATCTGTGCACAGGCACTGGCTTTTCTAACTAAGTTGTACACGGTATCAGCTGTTGTTTATGTGTTTGTTTGGCAATCATCTCCTCAGTAATAGGATCTGTTCAGAGTCAATAAATTCACCCCAATTGTCACTCATTCAATGCAAATATTGCCTCGCAGATAGTCATTTTGGAGCCTATTTTAAGGCTCACACAGAGGAACATGACCTTTCTTCAGCCAGGGCCGGTTGTTGGTGATTTTGAATGAGATACACATTGAATCATGAAACATTTCAAGATCTTTTTAATCAAATTCAAGAATAGAATCTAGCATCACTTAAGTTGATAATCTGTTGATTTAATCATGAAATGTATTTATTCACAGAAATAAAAGAGAGAGACTTTTTATTAAATTGGTTTTGTACTGGTTTATGCCCAATAAAAGATGTCATTTTTGTTAGTATTGTTGCATTTTATCTTCTTAACTATTTTAATTTTTTATAGGAAGTCTGTGTTCCTGAATTAGCTACAGGGTCTCACATTTATAATGGAGTGACTAGGTACACGAATTTCTGTGTATTCATGTCAGTGTACAGGTGACATTTGTGGAAGCAAGTCTGGGTCATTGTGTTGGAAGCCATCCCAGTTCGTGTAAGATATACCTCATCCAGGAAGTATCTGGGTATATGTCAGCACGCTCGTCCTCTTTATGCCCTCTTGTAAAATCTCTTAATGATGTGTTGTCAGTAATACTAGGTCAAGAAACCTGCTTAAAAGTTTTCATGAATATAAAACATCATGAAGGCTATTAAATTTAAAAAACGATGTTTGGAAAGTGGAAATCCCCAGAAATCCTAACCATTTAAACATACTTCTATATTGAAATCTTGTTGTAAGAGCTTAGTATTTTCCTACCCTGGGTTGAAGGAAGACTTCTAACAGTCTTGCTCCCAGACCTGAATTTCTCAGGCCCAAAACTCTCTGACCTCTCTTAGACCCTCAGTCACAAATCCATGTTCCAGCCACTGTGGCCTCAGCTCTATGTCCTATCTCCTCTCTGTCAGTGTCAGCTGCTTGCCCCATAACTCCGAAGTTGTTCACTGATCAAACTGTCAAAACTAATTGTGGGCCCTGGATGGTGTGGCTTAGTTGATTGGAGTGTCGTCCCATTCACCAAAAGGTTGCAGGTTCAATCCCCAGTTAGGGTATGTTGGGAAGGCAACCAGTTGATGTTCCTCTTTCATGTCAATGTTTCTCTCTCTCTTTCTTAAATAAAAGTAAATAAATAAAAAACTAATTGTTGGAGGGTCTTCTGAATTCTAGCTATGAGGACAGTACTAAGCTATGAAGATAAATGATGTATTTCAAGGAGGTGCCTTCAGAGAGAACAGTCTGTTGGAGAAGTCCAGCTACAAAAGGACATGATAGACGCTGCAGGGACTCATGAGAACACAGGAGCAGCAGCACCCGACTGCTTCAGGCTTTCAGTTAAGAGGGTTTTTACCAGAAAATTACCAGGAAGCCCAAGAAGAAATGGGCCATGCAAATAAAAGGAAGAGCGGGAACAAAGGTATGCATTTCTGAAGGAACCCCGGACATGGAGGAACAACATGGCTGGAGCTGAGGCTGGAAAGGTAGAGAAAGTACATTTGAAGAAAAGGAAACTCAAGTCAGGCATGCAGACTGGGAGGCAGATGATGGGACCGTGAGGAACCTAACTAGTTAAGAAGAGGTTCCAAGGCCAAAGGATGTGAGAAGAGGGAGAACCAAGAGAAATAATAACACAGAAACAAAAAGAAGAAATGTGATGAAGGAGCAAGGCATCAATGGGGAGATTTGAAGGAGGTTTCTGAAACCAAATGAGAAATGTGAAATAATTGTTTAATTTCAGAGCAAGATCTATTTCAGCAACTGGTTAGGAGAGAGAAACTTGGTTGAGAAATTCGGGTTTGACAAGGAGGGCATGTTGAGTCGTCAAATTACTTAAAGGAGAAAAGAGAGAAAGTAGCAACTGAGGACTTATCCAGGTGGACTTCTTTCTTTTTTCTTGTTGTTCCTCCCAGATAGAAGAACTTAGATCCCATTTATACCACCTGGGAAAGGAGCTAAAGGAAAGGAAGACGGTGAGGATACAGGAAATAGAAGAGATTATAATTACTTTCAAAGGAGGTGTGGAAAATCTCCCAGTTCCTTTCACACATCAACACCACCTATTTCTCTCTCTTCATTTCCTTTTCAAGTGAAACTTAAGACCCCATTTGGCAAAACTGTAATTCACCAGCAAAGCTCTTCATCTGATCTCAGTCTCAGAACCTGGCTCACCCTTTCCTTACTGGCTGAGCTATTTCATTCCATAGTTATCATGGCCTACTACATATGCATCAAATTGAAGCCTACTATGAATAATTGCCAAGAGAATGCTTTAACATTCAAAGAGGATGATTTTAGTGTAAAAACATATTGATCGCTAAAGAAAGGGGAAAAAATAGGATGGCTGCAAGGTATTAAGACAAGTCATTTAAACACTCTGAGCTTCAGTCTCCTCCTACTCTTTTTGACTTTTTTTTTTTTTTTTACAGTTTCAGATTTACAATAAAATTGAGGAAGGTACAAAGATTTCCCACATACCCCTTACCTTATACCCATAGCTTCCTTATTATCAACATCATTCACCAGATTGGAAATGTTTACCAAGAATAAACCTATGCTGACATATTATAATCACCCAAAGTCCATAGTTCACCAAGGTTCACTCCTAGTGATATATAATGTACTCAATGGGATTGGGCAAGTGTATGACATATAGCCATCATTATAATATCGTATGGAGTATTTTTGTTGCTGTAAAATCCTCTGTGCTTTGTCTATTTATCTCTTCTACCTCCAAACCCTAGAAACCACTGCTCTTTTTATTGTATCCATTGTTTTCATTTCCCAGAATGTCATCTAATTGGAATCATACAATATGTAGTTCTCTCAGACTGGCTTGGTCCACCTAGTAATATGCATTTAAGTTTCCTTTATGTCTTGAGAGATTTTTTTTTTTTAGTGCTGAATAATATTATATTGTCTGGATTAACCATAATTCATTTATCCATTCACATATTAAAGGACATCTTGATTGCTTCCAAGTGTTGGCATTTATGAAATAAGGCTGCTATAAACATCTGCATGTTAGGTGTCTGCATGGACATAAGTTTTCAACTCCTTTGTATTAATACCAAGGCCAACAATTACTGATTATATGGTAATAGTATGATTAGTTCTGTAAGGAGCCATCAAACTGTCTTCCAAAGTTGCAATACCATTTTGCATTCCCACCAGCAGCGTAAGATAATTTGCCATCTGTGTATCTTCTTTGGTGAGGTGTCTGTTAAGGTTTTAGCCCATGTTTTAATTGAGTTGTTTGTTTTCTTGTTGAGTTTTAAAGTTCTTTTATATTTTGTGTAACAGTCTATCATCAGATACTAGGGACCTAGTGCACAAATTCATGCACCTTGAAAGGCCTTCGAATCTACAGTGGACACAGGGGTGGGTCGCGGCCCATCCTCCACACCCCAACCTGGCCCCTCCTACCATGGCCCCTGGTCCCCTGTCTGCTGGAAACCCTGCTCCTGCTGCTGCCGCTCCCACACTCTGACTGAGCTGGCCCCTCTAGCACCCACTGATGGTGCAGAGTGATTGGAACCGGCGCCAGCAGTGGGTGTAAGCAGGGCCAGTGCTATCAGTGGGTGGGAGCGAGGGGTGCTGCCCTGATCACCCTTCAGGAGCAGGAGGAGGTGGAGAAGCCACGAGGGCCAATTGGGGCCAGCGGCCACTGCTTCCACCCGCTGATGGCGTGGAGCAATCAGGGCTGGCACCAAGTGCCAGCAGCAGGTGCGAGTGGCGGCTCTCACAGTGGCAGCAGCTGCGAGCAGGCCAGCACCAGCAGCAGGTGCGAGTACTAGGTGTGACCATGGTGCGGAGGAGCAAAGAATTTTCAGTAACCACCAGAGGCTCAACCCGAGGACAGCGACTAGCGCCTCACCTTGGTCTGGAGCCCCCACTTACCTGTTCCACCATCTTGCCATGGCCGATGCCTGTCGTGTTCTGCGTGCGCCCCCTGGTGGTCAGCACACGTCATAGCAACCTGTTGTTCGGTTGTTTGGTTCTTCCGCTATTCAGTCTATTTGCATATTAAGGTTGTTTTTTTGAAGATTTTTCTTCTAGTTGGTAGCTTGTTATTATTATTATTATTATTATTATTATTATTATTATTTTCTTGTTATTGTCTTTGGCAGAACAGAAGTTTGTCATTTTAATGATGGCAACTTACCAGTGATTTCTTTCATGACTTATGTCTTTGGTATTGTATCTAAAAAGGCATCACCATACCCAAGTTCTAGACTTTCTCCTATGTTATCTTTTAGGTATTTGAGAGTTTTTTTGTTTTATATATATGTCTGTGATTCGTTTTGACTTAATTTTTATGAAAGGAGTAATATCTGTGCCTCCTTCCATTTTAAAAATAATTATTTCACTAGATTATATCTAAGCCAATTTTAGCTTAAACATTGAAGGATTATAACATTAGGAAATTAATAATTTTATTCAAAGGGAAAAAGATTATTAGAAAATGTGGTGGGAAGTCAGGGAGTCAGAGAGGTAGGTGCTAAACTAGTCTGCTTGCATGGCAGTTTTGTGCCCTTCCCTATGTTCTCTCCCAGATGGGTAGGTTTATAATTTCCTACAGGACTGTGGTAAGAATAGCATGAGATGATCCATGTAAAATAGTGAGCGGACAAACATGGCACCTGATGGGTGCCAAATCAACATATGTGACTCTCTCCTTTCTTAAATTCATTTAGCTAATTGATAGCGCCTTTCCTCAAGAAAATACTAATAGCAGATATTGAATGGGATTCACTATGAGCCACACATTGTTTGAATTCATTTACATGAATTAATTAATATATCTAATCCTCATTAAAAACCCTTTGAGGTAGGAATTATTTTCGTTGTCATTTTTCAGTTGGGAAAATAGGTACAGAAGTTAAGTGACAAGCTCAAGGTAACTTACATGTAAAGAAAAAGAACTAACCCCAAATTTAAATTCAAGCAGGTCAGTTCCAGAGCCTGTGTTTTTTAACTGCTATATAGAGTTGCTCTATATTTATGACATAGCACTTAATCAAATCTGTTTGATATAAATTGCATTTGATATATAGCTCAGTTATATATGGCTTCCAAACATTCAAATATAATTTCTGGTATAACTTTAGACAAATGCAAATGCCCAGTTTGTCAGTAATAACTAACAGAAGAGCCAGCTCCCAGAGTGGTCATGCCATCTGTCAGACACATTTTCTAACAGTGCAGTAGTTACTGTATTTGAAAAGAGGAATGTTGATCTGTTTTGCACAGTTAGCCAGAAAATGACTTTGATATCTGAAACTTTTTTCCTGTATATTTCCTTGCTCTGAAAGTGTAATTATATCAAAGTAAAGTCACAGGAATGTTTGAAGAGAAATGCTGTTCATGGGTTAATAAACACAGCTTATTACATTCTTATAAACTGATAAAGTAAAATATTGTATTACTATAATAATCACAACTAAAATTGTTTACTTTGTAAGTAAAGTCTTTGATACAATTGTTTGAAATATACTGCTGTCATAGAAAATCAGCTACCTCCACAAGGAAGTGATCTTCAAAATTGTGACAATCATTATTATGGGATTAGAGGATCGATGCACGAAATTCATGCAAAGAGCTCGGCCCTCGCAGCCCTGGCTGCCTTGGCCCTCGCAGCCCCGGCTTCATCAGGAAGGTTGTCAGGGAGATCATCCAGAAGGTTGTTCTGCTGTTTGGCCGGCAGGTCTAATTAGCATATTACTCTTTTATTACTATAGATAAATGCTAATTGAGCATACCATATGTTGATTTTTTTTTTGGATAACCTGTCAGTGAATATTTTTAATTAAAAAAAAAAACCCAAAAAAAACCCCAGCCCTAACTGGTTTGGCTCAGTGGATAGAGCGTCGGCCTGCGGACTGAGGGGTTTCAGGTTCGATTCCGGTCAAGGGCATGTACCTTGGTTGTGGGCACATCCCCACTGGGGGGTGTGCAGGAGGCAGCTGATCGGTGTTTCTCTCTCATTGATGTTTCTAACTCTCTATCCCTCTCCCTTCCTCTCTGTAAAAAAAATCAATAAAATATATTTGGAAACAAAAAACAGTTCCTATTTTGAGATAACACTTACCATTATTATGTCTAGTGAAATGAATGTTTGACCAGTAACTAGGATATTTGGGTTACTTAAAAAAATAAGTTAAGGAAATAAATAAGAAAGAGAAATAGTCTTTTCAGAGAAAATGATGGCTTTGTATTTGAGTAGGTTGTATTTGAGATGTCAATGGGCATATGAAAACATACCACACGTGAGAGTTGTTGGAGCTACAGTTTTAGATTTTATTTATATTATTATTATTATTATTATTATTATTATTATTATTGCATTGGAGGTATTAAGAAATTGTAGATAGGGATGGCATTCTCTGTGAGAAATAGTGGTACAGAGAACATTCATAAGAGTGAAGAAATCAGAAACTAGGATGCTGAAATGTCTGTGGAAGGAGAGTAGGTTTCTAGTTTGCAGTCTTAGAGGTGGACCACTTCTCAATGGAGGAAAGTCTCAGTGAGAGACTTCCTGGGGGGTTGCTGCTGAAGTATCCTTGGAGATGGATATCACTGAGTTGAGCATGTCAGAGAACCATACCAATCAATAAGTTATCCTCCCAATTAATCAGGAGAGCATTATATACTAGGAACTTTGCCAGAACTCTCTAGACTCAACATCCTAGAAATAGATTCAGAAAGTTGAATTTTACTTAGAGTCAGCTGGCCTCAGCAATTGCCAAGAGTTACAGATCTGAGTAGTTAGTGACGGACTTAGCAATCACACCTACACCCCAGCTTTTGGAGCCTGGCCATTCATTCCTGGCTTTTATCTGAAGTCTAAGACTCCACCATTTAGATTTAGATTATCCAAGAATATGATCAAATATGAAAAATTAATACCATATATTCAACATTGGTATCTAATACTAGCTGATATTTATCGTTCTTTTATGATGAACACTGTGCAAGGGCCTTGCCTGATGATCTCATTTAGACCTTATATCAATCCTGACTTTGATGACATCATTAGCTCCATTCACAGAGGATGTGCAGGCTCAGAGAGATTGTATTACTTGCTCCAAGTGCTAAGGAAGGGCAAGGCCAGTATTCAAACTTAGGTCTGCCTGATCTCTTAAGTTACACTGATTCTGTGAAGATTTTTCAAAAGCTTTGTATACTCTGTAATTTCTGAGCAAAAGATGATAAAACATAAAGATGATTTCAAAAGAAAAATAAGGGGAGATTGATTTTATTTGAAATATTTAATTAGGTAAAATATCAAACTTAACATCAAACTCACTATATTCATTCATAAATCTTTGACTTCAGCTCTACTTGTCACTCCTTTAATGAATATTTGTCTGTTTATAAAGAAACCTCAGAATGTAATTCTTTTTAAGGCTAACAATGGTATTAACACTAACCTTGACTTCACTGAACACAAATAGTAAGGAGATGCTAGTATGTAAAGATTTTCATATTGCTGGAAAGCTGATCTAAGTTTTTTTGGTTTGGCTATCCTTTTATCTTGAGTTTCAGTTCTTCTTGATTTGAGAGGTTCTATTTCAATGGATAAACTCACAGTCTCATGAGAAGCTGTTTTAAAAGGAAAATCCTTGATGGTTCAAGCAGTTGGAGTCTGTGTTGAATTCTTACTGAAGTTTAGGAGGACTGTTGATGGCCAAAATGTGCCTGTGGGACACACATGTTACATGATAGCACCCAGGCCGACTTAATGTACTAAACAGCTTACAAGGCATTTCTACCAGCTGTTCCTGTCTCCTTTGGTTGTTTGCATTATGACTCTTCATGAACAACAAATAAATCTGGACATTTCAATAGCATATACATTATATGAAGAAATTATAATAGTAGGGAAAATAGGCTAATTTCTGCATTCTGCCATCCCAATATTTTAATCATCCTAAATGATAGAAACAGAGGAGTGCTTCTCTTGGCTACAAAAGCATCCAATGACATAGATATGATGACATCATTATGTGATATATATCTAGTTGGCATGCCCTTCAGTACTAAGCCATCAGAGGATACTTTTTCCATCAATGTGTTGATTATTTACTAAATCATCTTATCAGAACCCCCTTTGCCAAGGCCATCAGTTTTTCATTGTTTTCTCTAGTGATAATCCTCATAGATAAGAAGGTATTGAAATTATTGTAGATAAAAGCAAAATGGCTATGTTTTTTACTACCAAGATTTCAAAAGAAAAGCAATCTATCTATATAGAACCCTGATATGAAAATCAACACAGTGGTGGAATGACCAGTGGAATGACAGGTTGCTATGACATGTACTGACCACCAGGGGACAGACACTCAATGCAGGAGCTTCCTCCAGACTGCAGGCCCCGAGTGGCAGTGGGGGGCAGATGGGGGGAGGGGATAGGGAGTAGGAGGGTAGGAGGGAGGAATGGACAGTGAGTGGGCGGTGCCAGACCAAATCAGGTGTGAGCAGGGGTCCCCCATTCACCCCACCAGTCCCTGTACAGATTAGCCCTGATCACCAGCCATGCGATTATATATATATCCTATATAATAAAACCCTAATATGAAAATTGACCAAATGGCAGAATGACTGGTTGCTATGATGCGCACTGACCACCAGGGGGCAAATGCTCAATGCAGGAGCTGCCTCTGGTAGTCAGTATGCTCCCACAGGGGAGTGCCACTCACCCAGAAGCCAGGCTCGTGGCTGTTGAGTGCAGTGGCAGTGGTGAGGAGCAGGCCTAAGCCAGCAGGTGGACATACCTGAGGGGTTCCTGACTGCGAGAGGGCACAGGTTGGGCTGAGGGACCCCCTGAGTGCAGAAACTTTTGTGCACTGAGCCTCTAATGTATATATACAGCAACCATTATGGCAGAATGACCAGAATGATCAGAATGAGTGGTCGCTGTGACGCACACTGACCTCCAGGTGAAGGCGCTCAATGCAGGAGTTGCCCCTTGGTGGTTAGTGAGCTCCCACAGTGGGATCGCCACTTGGCCAGAAACCAGGCTCATGGCTGGTGAGCGCAGCTGCGGTATGCGAGACTCTCCAGCCTCCGGCAGGTGCAATCTTCAGCGAACACACTGCAGTCCCGAAACCTGGGTGTTGGGGGTGTATCCAGAATGACCATGGATCAGCCACTGCTGGCCCCTCAAACTCTCCCTTCGGGCCCTGCGGCTGAACTGCACCCCTTACCTATTGCCCTCTGGGTCTCCAGATGTGGGCTTGGGAAAAATCATATTGGTGCTTCACATATGTATTGCCTGGGCCGGCCCTCATCTCAAGAGTGAGTGACAGTGAAGTCCAGCCCAATGCCTGACACCCATGCGTGTCCACAGGCGAATCCTTCACAACTTTCACCTACCATCCGGCCCTGGCTCCATCTCCCAGAAAGGTCAGCATCCTGACACCGAATAATACCAGCTCCTGGATCCCTACAGAGTGCTGGTTGGCTCTAGTGGGTGGAGGGGCACCAGCAGGTGTTGGCTTGACCTGCTCGGTTCAGGCAGCCCCACATTTGGGCCAAGAGCTGCATGGAAAAATCATCCCCTATACCCTGAAGGTACAATCTACTGTGAACAAATGCAGCATGGAGCATTTGTGTGTGACTGGGATGACATTGATACCAACGCGGCCCCTTGGAACTCGCCCTCGGGCATTAGGACCACATTCCACCCCTCCGCTATTGATGTGTTCCTTCGGATGCGGAACTGAAATACTAAGAACACGTCTTTCCTGGGACCACCATCGGCATCTCCCTCCTTCTTTCCTACCACCCCCATGTGCCATTTCCAAGCCAGACCTGTCTGTCCCCACTTCCAGAGAGAGTCTCAGGAAAAGTGAGAAAATCCCAATCCGACCAGCAGGTCTCCCACGTGTTTTCACAGCCAAGCCCATTGTGCCCTTCCCGGGCCTGATTGGCATCTGGACTCCCATGTTCCCTGCGAATCTCTGACAGCTTCTGCAGAGGAACCCCCAGCAGTGCTGGTACCCAGCCCCGAGGATGCCCACAGCTCAGCCAGAAGTTGCCCTGAGGCACATATCCCATAAGCCTATAGGTACAATCTCCAGGGAATGGATGAAGTACAGATACTTGGAGTAACTACAATGAGCCTGATATCGTGGCTGGGCTCCTGGAACTCTGCCTCGGGCATCGAGATCAAATCTCATCCCTTACCAATTGCCCTGGAGCTACAGAGGAAGGCAGCAATATAAAAGTGGCCACAAGGTAGCAATCGACAATCGGGTTAAAAGAAAAATAAATCTGAAGTTGGTGTTATGGATGAGAGAGCATCCCCACCCTCCAAGATCCCCAACTTTGTATTGTTCACCTTGGAGTGTCTCTTATCTGGCTCCGAGCATAGGAAAGCATCCTGCACAGCCCAAGGTGTCCACTGGGGACCTCCTGGCCGGCAAGGCATGACCCTGGCTGCAGAAGGGACATTTGGAAATATTTTTTCAGGAAGCTGCAGGGAGAAGGACTTCCCTGGCGGCTCATGGGGATGTGGAAACTTCCTGGGCACATGGGCGCAGGCTCCGGATTTTCTTTTAATGTGCACCAATCCATGCACCAGGCCACTAGTATATACAATAACATGTTCCATTGGTAAAACGCTATTTAATTTCTCTTTGATCTTTACAAGGTCATTTATACATTTTAAAAAACATTCTGTTTATTCATTCAGTGATACTTATTGAGTACTCACTAAGTGGTAGGAAAGTTTATGCCCACTAGAGAGATACAATCCCTGGCTCAGTGATATGGAAAAATAATTCTTGTCCTATTGAGTTTAAAATCTAGTGTAATATAAGTAAGTACAATAGTTAATATGTTAGATGTTGATAAGAGCTGTGGAGAAATATAAGGCAAAGAAGGCAAATAGAGAATGCAGTTGTGAGGTATGGGGAGATATAGTTTTAATAGGATAATTCTCATAATTATCAAAGATTACCTCTCTACTATGTTTTTTGTCAACTTTATATTATTTTTCTCAGTGTAGATAATATATAGCTTCAATATATTCATCTACTTAATTATATAATTAATAGAGGTCCGGTGCACGAAATTCATGCACTTGGAGAGGGGGCATCCCTCAGCTCTGCCTGCACCCTCTTGCAGTCCAGGAGCCCTCAGGGGATGTCTAGGAGCTCTCAGACATCCTTACCCTCTTCCACCACTGCCACTGTGCTCACCAGTCATGAGCCTGGCTTCTGGCTAAGTGGTACTCCCCCTATGGGAGCACACTGACTACCAGGGGGAAGTTTCTGTATTGAGCATCTCCCCACTAGTGATCAGTGCACATTATAGCAACCAGTCATTCCACTGTTTGGTCAATTTGCACATTAGCCTTTTATTATATAGGATACTATTTTTAAATTTATGTCAACTAATCCCCTCTGTCATGTTAATGAATATAATAGCTGTAGGATTTGGCAGATTCCCATGTGCCTCTTCTATCTCACTAGCTGGTGGGCATTAGATATGATTATTCTGCTATTAATGACTATTATGCTTTTTGTTGTAAAACTCTGTGACATTTGTATCATGCTTAACTTGCCTGTTAAACTCATGATCAGAAATTGGTCCTGGATGAAAGTGCTTGCATTTACACACCGTTTTAGCATTAATATTACTGAATTAACGTGAGTGAAATAGTTTTCTTAAGGATTAAATAGCCATTTCAGGTTGTGATTGTCATGCTCAGGTGAACAGCATGCATGGTTGCCCAATTATGGCATATCATCTTCTACTCAGGCACTCAGACAGTACACGCTCAGAGAAGGAGCAAGGCCTGACAGGAGATGCCTATGTGTTCCAGTCATTGCCCTCTTGTGATTAGTCCACTTCCATGAAGAGGTAGGTGAGCTTTATGAGCCTTCGGAAGTGATGGTGGCCATATTCTTACCTGCTTTTCTGTGTAATCTCTGCTAATCAACAACATATCTCAGCCTATTTCAGACATTTCTCAGGAGGTACTGTTTTGATGTCATTGTTCCACAATGCTTACCAAAACCTGGAGTGAGGAAAAGAAAATTTATGGGGGATTTCTTGAAGGAGTTGCAGGTAATCCATCCCGCTAGACTTAGAATACAAACCGAAAGAACTAGAGAGGCCAAAAAAATAACAAAATTAGATGAAGGCAAATACGTCACCTGTGTCATGTTGGAGGTGACATGCCATTTAAGGGACCATTATTGCTGCACAGAACACTCCTGGGGGTTGATTGCTGCAAGCTGATGAGCACTTTGAAGCCCTGCATTCAAGTAGACTTAATTTCCCTCCAATTGAGTCAGGCTGGCAAAAGACTGTACATCCCACACATATTATTTTCATCTCTGTTAAAATAAAACTTTTTGAAATGTAATGTCTTGTGAATCTAACAGTCTACACTGAAAAAGTTTAAATGATAAAGATCTGTGAAGCATGAGGTTCTGTTTACTCCGCTTATGTATCACAGAGTCCTCCTTTGAGGACCTCTGGAAGAAATTCTGTCTAGTCTTAGTAATAGGATTAGTTATGCTTCTTCTGTGAACAACTGGCTGATTTTAGCTCATGAATAAAATAAGTAAGTTTGTATGCTACCAATCTATAGCAGGAGCTGGTGGCTTTAGACATGGATATCTCATTTAAAAGAGCCTTTCCATTTGTCTCTTTGAGGTGTCACTTGCAAAAATTAATTTCAATTCATGACCAAACTCTAGCCAATGTATCTCATCTTGCAGCATATACTCCTCTATTAACACTCTTACTTTATCTCACTTTTCGTATTCTCATTATTCCTCTGACCTATTTCTCCACCCATGTATTTTTAAAGTTATACCTTGTTTATTGTATATAACTATATCGACTACCTTACAACATTTTGGGACAGGTAAAATTAAAAATAAATGAATAAACAACTTTCAAAATCTATATTTCTCAATTTTTTTTTCTCAGAATAATATTTCTCACTGGCTATGAGGTAGGTCACAAATGCCAATCTTTTTGTTACCAAACATAATTAAATAAACCTATATAATAAGAGCCTAATAAGCCAAGTGTCTGGTTGTTCAGTCATCCATTCAACCAATCAAAGCATAATATGCCAATGATATGCTAAGGCCACTCAACTGCTCTCTATGACATGCACTGACCACCAGGGGGCAGATGCTTAGACTGGTAGGTTAGCTTGCTGCTGGGGTCCGGCCATTTGGGACTGAGCAAGAAGGGCTGGACATGCCCTGGAGCCCTCCTACAGTCCTTCCCTGGCTGGCCAACTTCCCGTGTCCCTACCCAGTCCCAATCATGCACCAGTGGGGTCCCCCGACCTGGCCTGTGCCCTCTCGCAATCTGGGACCCCTCAGGGGATATTGGAGAGCCAGTTCTGACTTGATCCCACAGGCCATGCTGAGGGACCCCCCTGGTGCACAAATTTGTGTACCAGGCCCTCTAGTAATAATATAAAAGTTTTTCATTTTGACATGAATTAAAATATCTAGCCCTAACCGGTTTGGTTCAGTGGATAGAGCATCACCCTGTGGACTCAAGGGTCCCAGGTTCGATTCCTGTCAAGGGCATGTACCTTGGTTGCGGTCACATCCCCAGTGGGGAGTGTGCAGGAGACAGCTGATCAATGTTTCTCTCTCATTAATGTTTCTGGTTCTCTATTCCTCTCCCTTCCTCTCTGTAAAAAATCAACTATATATATATATATATATTAAAAGAGAAACATGCAAATTGACCATTACCACCAGCCAATCAAAGCGGCTGTATGCAAATTAACCCAGCCAAGATGGAGGCCAACACCCATGGAGCTAGAGCAAACCAAAGGCTTCTGTTGCAACTGCCTGCCTAGGCTGGCTGAGCCTCTGCTCATGGCCACGCCCACCAGCCAATCAGAGCAGCTGTATGCAAATTAACCCAGCCAAGATGGAGGCTGGCAGTGCGGCTCTGCACTGGGAGACACCACCGCTCGCATAGCTGTGCCAGGTGTGTCAGCTCAGTGGGAGGGGGGTCTGGCTTGGGGCCTCCTCGGGGCGTCTAGGAGCAGCTGGGTCTACTGCCTAGCTCCACCCCCGGGGGCCTCTGCAGGACATCCAGGAACGCCTGTCCTGGGTCCACTGCCTGGCTCTGCCCTGGGGGCCTCCGCGGGGTGTCCAGGAACACCCGTCCAGGGTCCGCTACCTTCATCCGCCCCCCAGGGGCCTCCACAGGGTGTGCAGGAGCGTCTGCTGCACAGTGCAGAGAATCCGAAGCCAGTTCACTGCCTGGCTCCACCCCGGGTGTGTTTGCTCAGCAGCAGGGCCCCACTGAGGGATTCTGCACCAGCGTCCGCCCCTGGCTTGCCACCTAACTCTGTGACAGGTGTGTCCCCTCAGTGGTGTGGGCCCACCAGGTGTGTGCAATCGTGGGCCCTCCGGTGGGAAACGTCCAGGCCTGCACTCACCAGCCTTCCCACCCCCCAGTGCACGAACCCTGAAGGGGCTGTGGGCAGCCTGAAAATGGCCCTCAGCCCCTCACCCAGGCTGGGCAGGCATGCCAGCAGGTGGACATCCCCCCCGAGGTGTCTCAGACTGCAAGAGGGCACAGGCCAGGCTGAGGGACCCCCACCCCCCGAGTGCACAAATTTTTGTGCACCGGGCCCCTAGTATATATATATTTAAAAATATCTAGATAGTACTTATACTGAGATTTTAAATAAAACCATTGTTCAAATTTTTAAATGTGATGAGAAGTCAGTTAACACCTAATGCTGGGAGTAGCATGTAAAGAAAAATGTGTCCTTTATGTGTATACATGACTGCCACTGACCCACATGGTACCTTTGCATGAATTTAAAAAGGATGTCCTGTCCTTCCAGAGGATGGAGCTCCATGTCAGGACTCGAACCTTTGTCCTCTGAGCCTGACAAGGATTATAGATGCCTTTTCTTTCAGGCCAGGAATTATTGGGAAAGGCAGAACTGCTGGATCATTCAGGGAAGCCCTGTAGTGTGTTACATGTGAATTACATCTGCCTCATGTGTCTCTCCAAAGAAAGCAAGATTGAGAATTGATGAGGTAAATTCTAGGTTGGTGATATTTTAGAAACCTGTAAATAAGAATGAGAAGCTCTAATCTCACAGAAAAGGAAAATAATACAATAGGATAGACATGTGTCAATAATAAAATATTACCTTTTTTATGTGTATTGAACTCTCCCGATTTAATGACTAAATAGTTTTCCGTAGGTCACAGCCCTCTGGAGAATCTGATGAAAGCTATGGGCCCTCACAGGGGTGGGAACCTTTTATCTGCCAAGGGCCATTTGGATATTTATAACATTCTCAGACCTCACAGAATTATCAACTTCACAATCAGCCTGCTATATATGATCAGACATTTAATTAACTCACCTGCACTTACTAAACCCATGATCTGTGCTTGTACCACTAATAGATATGGCTTCTGAATAATTCTAAGAGAGGAAAATATTACAATATTAAAACCGTGATTAATAGGAATGATCCTACCTAGCATATTCTGATGCTGAAGCATCCTACATAGTAAAAGTATAGTATGAAAAATTTCCCCTTGACCCGAGTTCTTCCTGGAGTTTGACAAGGGGGCCAGCCAGCTGGGGGAAGGGAGGGAGGCCCCTGCTGGTGGGGGCAGACAACCAAGGGAGGGGAGGGAAGTCCTGGTGCTGGCAGGAGGCTGGGGTAAGAGAGGGAGGCCCTAGCCAGTGACCTGACCAGCAGCTGCTAGATACCCTACCAGTGCACAAATTTCATGCACTAGGCCTCTTGTATGCTTAATAAGAAAGCAAAGGTTAAGTAAAGTATTATACATTTATTCAGTGAAATACTGTATAGTCATTTAAAAGGATGTTGGAAAGGAACTAGTAATCATGTAGGAAAAATAGGCTGTGTTGTACTGTTGAATAAAGCAGACTACAGTTAAGAGTCAAATCAGGCCCTAACCAGTTTGGCTCAGTGGAGAGAGCTTCAGCCTGCGGACTGAAGAGTCCCAGGTTTTATTCCGGTCAAGGGCATGGACCTTGGTTGCGGGCACATTCCCAGTGATGGGTGTGCAAGAGGCAGCTGATCGATGCTTCTCTCTCAGCGATGTTTCTAACTCTATCCCTTTCCCTTCCTCTCTGTAAAAAAAATCAATAAAATATATTTTTTAAAAAGAGTCAAATCAGTATGATTGCAATGTATGTTTTTATTAAAAATACATGGATAAAAAGACTAGATATGCATAAAATATTGGTAATTCTCTTTGGTAAAAATATAGATCATTTCCTTCATTTTCTTTTCTCTTTCTCTTCCTCCTCTTTATTTTTCTTTTTCCGCTATTGCATTTTCCAGGTTGTTGTAATGAACATGAACTATTTTACACTGAAAATGAGAGTAACATTTAGTTTTAAAATATAGCAAGTAGTTTACTGGAGAAAGGAAGCTATATATAGTCAAATGAAAATCTGTCATTTTTTAAGCAAAAGAGTTCTCAAACCTCACTAATAAAAGTGTATGTAATTATGTCACATCAACTATTCTCTTTGGAACAAAGAGACAACCTCTTTGCTTAGTGATTATTTGTTACCAGAACCCCAGTGTTTTTACTTGAGTTCATCTGCCTGCATGCACTGGCCCAAAGACATGCACAAATAGGAATTTGCAGTATAGAAATAAAAAAAATAATTTAATATTGAATTGGCCAATTCAGATATAGAAAGCTTATACTCTTAAAAACCTGACTCCCTGATGGCATTGAAACGGAATTTTTGGACTGGAACCTGGATTCTTTGTCCATCAGATTCGAAGAATGAATCCACAGGCAGAGGGCAGTATAGCAAAGATGGAGATTTATTGAAGAGCAAGTACAGACTCCCACGTGGGGAGGGGGAAAGAGTCCCACAGAATGGACTCCCACGTGGGGAGGGGGAGAGGGTTCCACCCCATCCCTTCTTCCATAGTTTACAAGGGCTGGAGTCCCTGTGCCTGGATATCCCCTCTGATTGACCACTACAGCAACTCCGGAACTCCAAGGTCAAACACCACAGGGAACATGTGATGCCCTTTTCTTTCTGAGCTTTCTTCTTTATTTTGTAAATATAGACCTTTTGTGGCTACTTCCAGCTCCCTGGAAGTGTAAATGCAACTGCACCTGGCTTCCTTGTGTTATGGAGATGTACCTTCTCACAATCTGTAGCCCTATGCTATTTTAAATGGACCCCAAATCTAAAAATTCCCAAACCTGCCTATATCCTTCCTCCTACAATTCCTGTTTCAGCATGTAGGTTACAGGTTATATAAGGCAAAATCACAAGACATTATGAGAGTTAGGGGATCGGGGTCATGCTGGGAGCTGACTGATAGGAGGTGAGTAAGGGTGATGACTCATTTCTTCAGGTCTTAAGGACAGTTCTGAAGTCTTTTCTGATGTCCCTCTCTCTCTGGTCTCCTGGGAAGTAGCTAAGGGGTAGTCCCACCTTAGAACTCAGGAACTGGAACTTAACTTCGGTCAAGATGTTATATTTAGCCTGCCAGACGTCAAAATCTTGTGACTATTAGTCAGATCCAGGCTATTGTCTTCAGGAACCTTTCAGGGGTTACTGATTATCCTGGGAAAGGCTAGGTCTCTGAGTGGTAAATATATATAGAGAGGGTTATGCTTTCTAGAGCTAGGATTTAAAATTAAATCTAACTTAACTCATAAGGACCCTTGGTTTCATATTGAGATTGAATGCCTCAAATAACACAACAATAATTTGTGATATATAATGTATTTGTTGGAATTTATAATGCTGATCATAAACAAAAATCAGCCAGATATTTTCCCAGCAAAATGGGTTTACTAAGGAACAATAAGGAATTACAGTCTGGAACTTGTAGCCATGGTGGGTCATGTGCACGTCCACCTGTTAGAGAGAACCAGAATAAATCAAGCAATGCTCAGGGAGTTTGGACCCACACTTTATTCACCGTGGTGGGCTCAGAGCAAATGAATTTATATTCTAAGCAAAGCTACAAGCATAACTTCCCTTTTTATTAAAGAGCCAGCCCTTGTGTGCTTAATGATTATCTCGCTGGTGGCCTTGAAAACAACACAGTTCTATTTAATTAAAAAATACATCTGACTTGGCGTTGAGTGTATGGGCGTATCTAGTCTCTGGCCTGTAAGGTCAGACAGCTAAGTTTACCTTCCTCATTATTCAAGCAGGCTAGAGCAGGCTAGAAAGCAAAGTTATTTTTTTAGAATAAGAGGTCATCTAAAATATAGCAGAGAATTTCAGACAGTAGTTTTACAAAATAAGGGTTAGCCTTCTCATCCCCTCAACTTTGTTGCCCTCCCCACTCCACTTTGTCCCACAAGCTTTTTAGCCTTGTGCTACAATAACCATGGGATGTTACGATGCATAGAGGTGACAATCGCTCTTTTACTGCTTCTCGCTGAAAAGGGATGACAACCAAGGGGCTGACATCCCATTTTTTACTCTTAGAGAGGTTTGTAGGGAATTCTTATGGCTTGTAGGACCATTTGAAGTTTAAAGGCATCTAGACTGGATGAGATAAGACATAGTCTGAGTAGCAGTAACAGTGGTGAGGACTTAGGAAGCTCTCAAGAGGCAGAGTGTAAACCTGAGAGTGGTTGAGATTAAGTGGGCTAACTGTTCTGGGACATAGACCCTATGATCTGGGAGTATCCACCAACCTTCTTTTGTTCTTTTGCTCCCTTCTTGCTGAGCCCATTCCTCCTCCTGAGGAATGTACTTTGGAGGTTCAGGTAATTTGGGGGCCGACATGATCCGTGCCAGTGGTGCTTGTTCTTTGGCAACCTGCTCTGCTGCAGCATCAGCATGCTAGTTTCCTTCTGATACTGAGTCTTTTCCTTTTTGGTAACCTTTGCAATGAATGATGGCTATTTCTTTAGGCTCCCAAACTGCTTCTAGTAACTTTAAAATCTCATTTTAAGTTTTGATTCCTTTTCCTCCACTGTCAGGAGCCCCCTTTCCTTGTATATAGCCCCATGAATATGAAGGGTAGTGAAGACATAGCTTTAATCAGTGTAGATGTTGGCACGCTTATCCTTACTGAGTTCTAAGGCTGTGAAAACAGGTCACCCCCTCCCTTATCTGTCTCACATCACCTATCATCACGGGGTCAGGAAAGAGTAAACCTACTGTTCTTAATTGCATGTTGAAAATTTTTAAAAAGGGATTCAATGGGGATTATGGAATTAAAATGAATTCTGAAACAGTAAGGAAATTCGATGAAGTAGAATGGCCAGACTTTAGGGTCAGCTGGTCCTCAGAAGGCTGTTTAGATGAAGGATGGTCAGGGCAGTCTGGAATGTAGTCACAGGACACCCCGGACACCGTACATAGACAGTTGGTTAGAAATTGCTCTAACCTTGCCACCTTGGGTCTGGTTCTGCTTGTGTAAGAAGGGACAGATTAAGGTTTTAATAGCAGGAGTAAAGAGGCAGGCAGGGCAGGAGCAAACAAAGGAAAAGCAGGTAGGAGAAAGAAGCAGGTCCTTAAGAAAGAAGTTCAGCCCCCTATTCTACAAGACCCCCCCACCCTCCTGAGGAAGTCCCACCAGTTTTACCACTTCCATATAGCCAAGAGCTCCTCCTGCTAGCCTGGAAGGTCCAGAAAGTCTGGAAGTATCACCCGCCTCCGTGTCTCCTCAACCAGGCTCTCCAGAGCCAGTTGGGCAGCAATTGCGTTCAGCCAACCAAGGGCCCAAACCACAACGGGCACGTCATATGCCTCTCAGGGAGATTCAGGGTGCCCAAGTGCTTGGCAAAGATGGGACCTTGCGGGAGGGAGGGCTGGTCTATTATTATCAGCCCTTTACCACAAGTGACATCCTGAATTGGAAACATCATACCCTAAGTTATTCTGAAAAACCTCAGGCCATGATAGATCTCCTAGAAATGATCTTCCAGACCCAGAAGCCCACCTGGATGGACTGAAAACTGCTCCTTTTTATGTTTTTTAATACTGAGGAACACATGAGAATAGTAACAGAGGCTTGGAAGTGGCTCCAGACCCAGGCTCCGGTAGGGATATCAGATATAGACAGGTGGGCCAGGGAGGCCTTCCCAGATGAGGAACCTGATTGGACCCTGAACTCAGAAGATAGAAGGGGCAGGCTAAAAAATATTGGTTGGCCAGAGCAAAAAGCCCACCAATATGGATAAATACTAATTGCCCCAATATGGCTAAAATCGCTGAAGTCTTCCAGAAGCCTGAGGAGAGTCTAGTGGCTTTCTATGAGAGACTATGTGAGCTGTGAGGTGTACCAGATCTACACCCCCTTTAACCCTGAGGCCCCAGAAAATCAAACTATGGTAAATGAAGCTTTTGTAGGCCAAGCTCAGTCTGATATAAGGAGGAAATTATAGAAGCTAGACGGATTTGCAGGAGGAAATGCTACTGAGCTGCTAGAGATAGCAAAAAGGTTTTCAACTGAGACAGGGCAGCAAGAAAGGAGGAAGAAAAGAGAATATAAAGAAGGGCCCATGTAATAGCAGCAGCTTTCAGAGGTTCAGGCCCCCAAACAGCCTGATCTGTCAAGAAGACAGATCAGGAGGGAGAGGAAGAGCTCACTCAGATGCCCACCTGGCTGCATCCCTTGGGAGCTTAGACCCTGGGCCTGGTCACCTTCAAGTGGGGGTGAGTCACCATTATGCTGTATGACAAATCACACAGAACCACAGGTTGGGGCCCTCTCAGACTCCCTACCGTTAGGGTCCACATAAAGGAGAGGAGAGAGCAGGCCCTTTCATTCAAACGCACACACTTTCACCTGTCATTCTCTCAGAGTTTAAACAATCCACCCAATTCCTTACCTAAGGAAGCCATATGTCTTACGGGGAGTGGGCCTGCCTGACGGGGGCCCCACCTTATTGATTCTGTCAACAGGTCCAGAAGTGTCCGTCCACACTCTCCAGATGCTGGCTGGGTCCTGGGCTGAGGTCTGGGAGTGCCCAGAGTCCCCCGGTTTAATTCTGCCCAGGCTCTCCAAACCCAGTCCACTCACTGAAAGCCAAAAGGCCAAGCATGGGGTGGTTTTCCTGATCAGGGAACCAATAATGTTACAGAGAACCGGAATAAATCAAGCATTGCTCAGAGAGTTTGGAGTCACACTTTATTCATTGCTGTGGGCCCAGAGAAAAATACCTTTCAAATTCTGGGCCAAGCTACAAGCAGAACTTCCCTTTTTATTAAAAAGCCTGCCCTATGTGTGCTTAGTGGTTATCTTGCTGGTGGCCTTGAAAACAATATAGTTCTGTTCAATTGAAAAACACAGCTGGCATGGCATTGAGAGTATGGGCATGTCTAGTCTCTGGCCTACAAGGTCAAACAGCTAAGTTTATCTTCCAAATTATTCAAGCAGGCTAGGAAGCAAAGTTATGTTTTTAGAATAAGAGGCCATCTAAAAAATAGCAGAGAATTCTACACAGTAGTTTTACAAAATAGGGGTTAGCCTTCTCATACCAAAACAAAGAGGAAAATCTTTTACAGAGGGGGAAAGGAAGTTGGAAAGGACTAGTAACAGTTTTCCCTGTTGTGCTTCTAGATTTATATTAAGATGTGAGAACTTCCCTCTTCTGTCCTTCCTACTTCACTTTAAATATGGTTTTCATTTATTATTTTTTATAATAATTTTCTCAAATCAGTAATAACACATTTATAGGCTTTGAAATGTAAATTTAAACATTCCCTTAGGTACAAGCCTTGTGCCACTCTATAAATGTGAGAATAAATTATTGGAGTCTATACTTAAATTTAGTTTTGTAATGACACTTTTGTGGCAGTTGGTCATATTACTTATTTCTACTATAAGTTTTGGTTTTGAATAATGTCATCAAACCACTGAGATTTGTGGTTTTGGAATGAAATTTTGTCACAACACTGACAAATCTCACCCAGAGGATATGAATTAAGCTTTTGACTTCTACCCATGAGTTGGGTGAAACCAACACTAAAATAACATTTCAAGAAGTATAAAACCAACTATCCCAATAAAATGGACATATTCCTAAATTGAGTTCTAAATGGTTTGTATATATTCAGATTATCCTGGATTTCTGAAGACACTTTCAACTATTTTAAACAGCTCAGTGGTAACAACTAATATCTACAGCTGAGCCACCATGTAGCACAACTCCATGGAATTCGATGTGAATAATTATAAATGGTACCTCCTGGGACTGGGAAAATATTGGATGGAGTTAAACAGACAAGGAAGATTTCATTCATGACTACTAGGATACCATTCAAGACCGTACAGCAGAAGAGAGAGTTGTTTTAATTTTACTGAAGTAAAAGGCAGTAGAATGCTTATGTGCTGGCATGAGCTTGTGACACATTGGTCAGTGTGTTTGTTAAATGGAAGTTTACCTAAATTAGGCTCCTACCCTCCCACAGAGACTATGAGATTGAAGTTCAGTCTTTCCTGATAACTGCATTTCAAAGGCATGACTCCCAGATCCTTGAGAAAGATGTTCTTAACTAGTAACATGGACCAGATGCTGGGGAAAGGTTTGTCTCTAAAAGGAGCAGAGAAAGATTTTACAATCACAAATTTTCTTAAGTAACTTCTGTAAGGAATAGAGATCACAGGCTAGTGAAACATAATTTTTGGACTGGAACGCGGATTCTTTGTCCGCTGGAATCGAAGAATGAATCCATGGATAGAGGGCAGTATAGCAAAGGTTGAGATTTATTAAAGAACTAGGGGCCCGGTCCACAAAAATTTGTGCACTCAGGGGAGAGGGGTCCCTCAGCCTGGCCTGTGCCCTCTCGCAGTCTGGGACCCCTCGGGGGATGTCCAGCTGCTGGTGTGCCTGGCCAGCCTGGGTGAGGGGCTGATGGCTATTTGCAGGCTGGCCAAGCCCCCCAGTGGGAGCCCTCACCCCATTGTGGTGTGGCCAGCCTGGGTGAGGAGCTGAGGACTGTTTTCAGGCTGCCCATAGCTCCCATTGACCTGAGGTCCCAGCAATTAAAGGCTGGAATCAGGTTTCTGGGGTTTATTTATCTTCTATAATTGAAACTTTGTTACCTTGAGCGGAGGCCTAGGCAGGCAATGGAAGCCTCCTGTTTGCTTCAGCTCCGAGGCTTCTATAATTGAAACATTGTTGCCTTGAGCAGAGGCCCGCCGGCCTAGTCAGGCAGTTGCAACGGAAGCCTCCTGTTTGCTCTAGCTGTGTGGCTGCCGGCCTCCATCTTGGCTGGGTTAATTTGCATACAGCCACTGATTGGTTAGGGACTTGGCTTGGCTGGTGGGCGTGGCTTAGGTTTCTGGAGTCATGGCCAATTTGCAAATTACTCTTTTATTAGATTAGACAAGTACAGACTCCCACCTGAGGAGAGGGAAGGAGTCCCACAGAATGGACTTCTATGTGGGTTGGGGAAAAGGTTGCAACTGGGTTCCTTTTCCCTATGGCTTATAAAGGCTACAGATCCTGGTGCCTTGATATTCCCTCTAATTGGTCACTATTCCCCTAGACTGGTTACTATAGTAACTCCTGGGCTCAAAGGTTGAACCTCACATGGCATGGGACATGTGAGGTTCTTTCACACCCACCCCCCCCCACACACACACACACTCCTTCCTTATTGTTTTTCTATTCCCTCTGAGCTTTCTTCTGTTTCTAGATGAAGAGCTTTCTTCCCTTTATTTTGCTTTTCCAGCTTCCTCATTCTATGGAAATGTACCTTCTGCTGCTCTGTTCCTCCATGGTCCCTTAAGGTCTAAAATTTCCTAAACCTGTCTTATCTGCCCCCCCATCCCCAAATTCCTGTTTCACTAGTAGTGATCAAGAAGAAACCTATCTGAGTTCAGTCAAGCCCTAGGAGTCCTTTAGGCCATCTTAGTCACATTCATTTTTCTTGGAGGCAGCATGGATGTAGAGAATTTTACCAATAAGAAGTGGGTTTAATTCTTGCTTCTGTTTTAGATATATTTTTGGGGTATTGTTTCTTTTCTACTATTTCTTCTTCTTACACAGAGGCACATTGGCAGAAATTCTTTCAAACTTCCAGTTTTTCTTCTCTGCATAGCGTTGGATCTTTTACAACTGTACCTTCTCCAAAGGATCATCTCACTTAGGAAAGGCTAAGAAAGTCTTAGTGGAGTTTAAAATGATATCCAGATGAAAAAGGAACAAGTCCTTTTGCTCTCATTCTAAAATCTTTATTACTTAGTTAAGCTTTCCACATTTGAGAACATAGTTTAACTTTCCCCCTCTTTATTTGCTAAGTTATCTTTTCTATCTTAGTGTGAAAATGGGACATATGCTGACACAATGCCCTAGGCTCATTGGAGGTGAGATGGAGCGAGGGAAGGAGAGTTCCTTAGCAATTGTTTTTCTCATATTGTTAGGCAGCCCACCACAAGTTACCCTGGGAACATACTTTTTTATATTCATGTGTGCTATTGACTCTATCTGTATATGATTGTTTATTTCTTTTTTGATTTGTAATCATAAGGATACCATTTTAGAAAGGTGTTGTATTAACTTCAGATTTGGCCATAGATTCCAGCTGATGTTTAATGTGTTGCTTACGAGGACTGTTGGAACCAATCCTCTCCTTTGTACTTGTCAAGTATAAGCACATGACCTTTCCAGGACCTAGTAGGAGAGCCTCCCCAGATGGAGTACATGGAAGCTGCAATTGTGAAGGAAGAGAAGCAAGGGCAGTTTTGGTTGCCTCTCGTTGTCAGCATCTGACAACCATATTCCTCTCTGGATGGGCCAAGAATACGATCAACAGAAGTACACTTAAGTGAATCCAACAGTCAAATCTACCACAAAAAAGTTCTGTGCAGTTGGATTGGAGGGGTGTGGATTACCTATCTATATAAAAGTCTAAGCGACTGTGACAACCAGTCGACCAGCCGATAGCTATGATGTGCCCTGACCATCAGGGGGCAGATGCTCAAAGCTGGAACTGCCCCCTGGTGGTCAGTGTGCTCCCAAAGCTAACTCCCCCATGCTGGCTGGCCTCTCCCCCAAGCCAGCTGGCCCGGATCTGCCAGGAGGGACCCCACCTGTGCATGAATTTGTGCACTGGGCTTCTAGTGTAGAATAAATAAAGTGATATGGGAATTAAAATAAGGAGCCTATTATTTCCAAGTGAGGGAGTGGGATGGGCTTCATGAAATATGATACATCTGATCTGGGTCATTTGGGAAGAATGGGGCTGAAAATGGAGTTTGTAAAGGTGAGACTATTAGAGGAAACCACAATAATAAGTGTATGGCTTATTTGTTGATCCATGCATTTTAATTTATCTGGGGTTCAGATTCCATGTGGCCAAGAAGAGTAGAGACAAAAGAAAAGATGACTCTGGAAAGGCAAGTATAGGCAAATCATGGAGAGCTCAGTGAGCAAGTTGAAAGTTGTTGCCTTTTTCATGTGTGTGTGTATACTGTAAAGGGGAGATTGAAGTTGTGTTGTAGTGATTAAAAGAATAGATTTAGGGATCAGAGTAGCTTGTGTTTCCCTCCTGACTTTGCCATCTACTAGCTATGTGAACCTGCATAATAAATGATGCCTCACACCCGCAGTTTTCTCATCAATAAGTAAGGAGCAATAATGTCAATTTAAGAGGGAAATTCTGAGGATCAAATAAAATTCTATACCTAAAGGACTTAGGGGAGTACCTGTACTCAGTAGCAACACTCTGAGCAATAGCAGTAAGTGTGCTAAAGAGAAGTATGGCAATGCCCCTAACCTCAACACAATGGCTCTCCTCACTGTGGATGTGGATGGAACATTCCCTCTTATTACTTCTCCAGCTGTATAAGAAACGGATCCCACTGGACCCAGTTTATTGCCAAATGAATTAGAACACAACTGTGTCCAATGATCTCATGGAGGGAAACTCAAACCAAAGTTATATAGAATGTGCAACAGAATTACCAGGGAAGAGAGGAAGAATCAAGAGAGAAGACAAAAAGCAAAAGTGAAACGGAAGAAGAGAGAAAGCCTGTGAAATGACCCTAGAGATGATAAGGCTAGGAGAGAATTTTTAGGAGGCTGTAGCTCTGTGTTGGTCAGGAAGGAGTATATTTAGGCACTTTACTGGCCTGGACAGGGGGAAATGATGGTTTTTATTTCTTCTATAAAACCAGGACAATATACCTAAAACAATGGCAATAAAACTAATATCCTATTATCAAATGCAGGAAGTTATCTGCTAAGGGCATCTCAAGGTTAGAGGTATGATAAGTGTCAGCAGCAGAACTTACTTAGCCCATGCCAGTAACCAGTAAGTTTGGTCTTGTAGCAGTTCTTTGAATCACTACTTTGTGTTTTCTATGATTCTTATCTGGCTGGAGAAGCAATAAATTGGAAGGGTGCAGTTGACATTAGGAGATGTAGCAGTCAAAGATCTCAGGAATTAATGAGGATAATGCAGCTTCAGTGAATCAACACTCTGAGCAATGGGAAGCTGGAGATGTAGACCTGAAAAATGGATGGGAGCCCCAAGCAGGCAGAGGACAGGAGCCACAGGGAAGCTCAGGCGGTTTTCATTCCTTCACTCTAACCTCCAGTCGTCCCCATGATAATCATGGTATCACTTGCTCAACATTTAAAAACCTCAGAAATCCTCAGATTGACCTCTGCCCATATCTGTCTATCTGATCTGGATACTAAAGGTATGAACCGCATGGCTTTATTGGTGAGAGGTAGTCGGTATTTCCCAAAACAAAGTTCCATGGGAGGAAACCTCCTAAACAGAGATTGGGATGCTGAGTAGAAACAGAGGTTGGTTGTAGTAGACAGATGTGTTCCTAGGAGGCACTGAAATAAAGTAGGAGGAGGGTGTAGGTAACAAAAGAGGGTAACAGGACAAAGAAAGAAGGTGACTTTCTGGGAGACAAATTGGAGTAATAATAACACATTACTGTATTTGGATAGATTTGAGGAGAAGGTACTGATTCTTGAAGGGGTGATGGAGAAACAAGCCAGAGGGCATTTCAGAGAGTAAGACAAGTATAAGTAGAAGCGCAAAGTCTCATGATAATTCATACCTTGTGTCTAAGCATGTTAATATTCCTGGAGTGCTGGGTATGTGTGGGCTGCTAGGTCCTTGGCCTTTCTGAGAAATGAATGATGATGGGCTGCTATCTATGCCTTTTCATTAGGAGCAGCTGGCAGAGGACATGTTTGGAAACCCACAAAACCTGTGGCCATTCCTCCTCCCATTTTACTTCTGGCATAAAATCCTAAGTAACGGAGCCTGTGTGTACTGAGATGAGATGTTTGTCATATTAAACCTTAAACAAGTAAAGGCTTAGTTGGAGCTGAGGGTCTTATTTGATGAGTATAACTTTATGAGAATTTTGGCTTGGTGTTTGGGATCAAATTCTCTCACCTAAGCTGTGAGAGCCCATGAAATCTTTCCAGTAAAAATCATTTCAGTAGAGATTCTGGCCAAATTGTGCCTCTTCAAAGAAATCCCTATTTAAGTCATTTCTCAAAAATAATTGAAAATGTCTGTTTTGTTATGTTCCTAACTGCTATGTGGTACTTTTTGAGAAGTATGGTAGAGAATAAGATAATTCTGATTATAGTGAAATCAGAGAGCACTGATATTTTGTGTTGTTTTTTTTTTTAAGTTAAAGCTTTATGTTTTTGGATTGTTCATCCTGCACCCCTTTGCCTGATATCGTTTCCAAATGGTGACTATTATATATGTATTTTAATATTATTCATATGTCATTTTAACATTATTCATATGTTAAAACTGAAGTGACTTTTTGTCTTTGTAACACTGGAATAACTTAAAGAGAGTGTTTTTGAAAAATCATTCTATTTTGTTCTAAAATGGGCCAAATAAAATATTTTTGTACATTTGGGCAGCACATCAACAGTCATATAGTTCAAACAGTAAGCATGATTTCTGTTAACATTTTTAAGCAGTTCAGATGGAGGCATCATATAAGGTGGAGCATTGAAGAAAGTTCTATTAAACTGTTGTTTAGAGTTGGGACTAAAGATGTGGAAGTATTATATGGAAGAAATCCTGAAAAATTTTTAAAATATATTTTTATTGATTTCAGAGAGAAAGGGAGAGGAAGAGGGAGAGAGAGAATATCCATGATGAGAGTGAATCATTGATCGGCTGCCTCCTGCACACCTCCCAATGGGGATTGAGCCAGCAACTCAGGCATGTGCTCTAACCAGGAATTAACCAATGATCTCCTCATTCATAGGTCAATGCTCAACCACTGCCATGCCAGCCAGGCAGAAATCCTAAAATTTTTAACTCCTGCCTTTTTTTTATTCCTTCATTCTCAGCTTTTATCATTTTTGATGTTCAGGGTCTTTTTTTTCTGAATCTTACCAGCAATGGAATAAGATATAGAGCAAGTATGTCAAGCTCACGGCCCACAACAAATATTTTTTCAACCCAGCCAATATAACGGTATGTAAGAAATGTTTTAATAAAAATTTCATAACTTAATTTTTACAATATCCTGTTATACATAACTAGAGGCTGGATACACAAAGATTCATGCAAGAGTGGGCCTTCCTTCCCCTAGCTGCCTGCACCGCCTTTGCTCCATCCCAGAGCCACCTTTCTGCCTTTGTTCTGGCCTGGAGCTGCCTTTCTGCCTTCTAACGCTGCCCAGAGGCCCCGAGCGGCTGGGGCGGTGCAGAATGCCTACCTTGTTGCCCTGAGCCATTTGGTGCCTGTGCATGCAAATTAACCTGCCATCTTTGTTTGGTTAATTTGCATATCCACTCCTGATTGGCTGGATATGCAAAGGTACAGTCAGTTTGCATCTTTCTCTTGTATTAGTGTAGATTATTAATAACAAACTACAACGTTCACTAATGACTGATCACTATAATCTTGTGGCATTCATTTCCCTCATGTGCCTCACCTGCAGGGGCACCATTTCTCTCCACTATTACTAGCAGCGAATATGTTAGCAGCCAATGGCCGTGTCATGGACTGACTTGTTTGTTGTGCCCAAGAGGGAACATTTCCCTTTCAGGGAGAAGGAAAAATAGGTTTGTGTTATACTTTATTAATTTGTGCAGTTATTCAGTGTCAGGTAAGTAATGTTCAAGAAAAATATTAATTTTTATTAAAATGTTTTATTATTTTATGTTCATGACTAGTGGCCTGGTGCACAAAATTTGTGCACTTGGGGGTGGGGGTTCCCCCAGCCTGACCTGTGCCCTCTCACAGTTGGGAGCCCCATGATCAATTGCCCCAAAGAGGTAGGCCCTGCCTACCCATCCAGGACTCCTCCATGGATTGCCCCAAAGAAGAAAGCTGGAGCTGGGGGTCCTTCCTCTGCGGCACACTCAGGGCTGCTGCGGGAACCCTGGTGGAAGCTGTACAGAGCAGCCACCAGGACCTGCCCCTGCACCGCACATGCAGCATCAAGCCCCACCCACCCTGGTGATGGATTGTGACAGTGTGAAGGCGTGAGGGCATCACAGCATGAGGGTGTGATGAGCACCTAGGCTATTATTAGTATAGATTACTCATTTATTTCAGCCCTTTGTCTTCAGCATGTCTCCATTAAAATAAACCTACATTTCTATGAAAATTAAAGCTTTTGTTTTTTTGTGGTCCACATAAACTTAAACCTTGTTTACTTGGCCCATGTTAGCCTTTGAGTTTGACATGCTTGTTTTAGAGTAGCATATTATTATTCTAAAGGATGTCTTGGCCTTTGGCTGCTCAGCACACATTATCCCCATTTCTGTCATGCCATCCTCTGCTCACACTCCACCTATTGCGCCTCATTATTTCAAAATACCCCAAAAAAGAGCTTTGGTGTTTAAGAACTATTTATTAACTTTATGTTGATTGAGAACTACTCTCTTTATCCTCCCAACTTGAACAATGACATCCTGAGATTGAGGAGCTGATGAGCACTAGTCACAACCGGGGAGAAATAAAGCAGTTCTTATCCATTTGGCTCACCTGTTCTACTCAGCCTTTAAGCCCAGCAACACCTGCTTAGATACCTGGAGGTAAGTTAGACACAAACACGAATGTGACCAACATACTTTATTGCCTTTGCTTCCTTTAGGATGCATTCTTTATCTAATGGCTCTGAATACATAAGCCTCCACCTAGTAGTTATTTCTTGACCTAAGTTAAGTAGTTTTCAAAAATAATTTTCTTTGCTACTTAGCATTTTCTGAAAAATACTCACTTTATGGAAATATAATACACCAGTCTTGTTTAGTGGAGCATTATAAAATTAACATGGAATGTACCATTTGATAATTGTACAGATATACACATTCTAAAAAACATACCTTGATAATGCCTAGGTCTAGATTTAAATAGCAACATGTTTAAAAATATTTTCAATGTTATTTCAGTGTTATCTTATATTGGAATCCCCCCAAAAAGTGATTGAAAGTAATGAAGGAGTGTAGCCTCCAGCATAGGGCTGAAGAATACAGACTCTGGAGCTTGATTACCGGTGTTCAAGTTCTAACTCCACAAGTTATTAACTCTGTGGCCCTGGATAAGACATTTAACATCCCTGTGCCTTGGTGTCTTCATCTGGAAATCATGGGATTGTATGAATATCAGTAGGCCTCCATAATGTCTCTACCATGGATTTTATGGAAGTAGATGTGTCTTTCTTTCTGCCATCGGCAAATATCCAAAATGTTGGTGAGGTGTTTCTAGTAAAATTAGGAATCTTGAATGTTAGAAAGAAATGCAATAGCCCTGACCAGTTTGGCTCAGTGGATAGAGCGTCAGCCTGTGGATTCAAGGGTCCCAGGTTCGATTCCGGTCAAGGGCATGTACCTTGATTGCAGGCACATCCCCAGTGGGGAATGTGCAGGAGGCAGCTGTTCAATGTTTCTCTCTCATCGATGTTTCTGGCTCTCTATATCTCTCTCTTCCTCTCTGTGAAAAATCAATAAAATATATATTATTTTTTTTAAAAAAGAAATGCAACAGTAAAAATGGGCTGCTGGTCTGTGGGAGCTGTTACCTAAGTCACTATGGAGTGTGGTCAATAGAGGCAGCAACAGGGCATGCCAGGAAGAACAGCTCTGTGATGGGCTCCCTTGTACAATGTTGGCCAAGTTTCTCAACCTCTTGTACCCTGTTGCCTCATCTACAAAGATGCTAACTTGGATTACATGATCTCTAAGTGCCTTCCAGCTCTGAAAGTCTGTGAATCTTTCAATATACTTTGACTTAATGAGTTTTTCACATGGACTACTCTTGAAAGCATTTAGCTTATTTTTTAAACAAAGATTTTTTCAGGTGTTTCCTCCCCCTCCTACTCCTTCACCTCTTTCTTCTTCTCCTCCTCCTCCTCCCCCTTCCTTCTATTATGTCAGATTTGTAGAGATTCCAGGAATGACTACTGCTTTCAGGATGTTTAAATAATTAAGATTTCCATCTCTAAGTTACAGTCATTGAGATTGCAAGAGATTAAATTCTTACAGTAGCTTAAAACAATAAGAAAACAAAAAGTAAACTTCATTTTGCCTCCTAACTGAACTCATTATCTTCTCCATTCCCTAACTCCCCAAATTTAATCCTTTTCCTGCTTTCCCTCACCTCAGAATGGTATCCCTTTCTACTCCATCTTCCCCAGCAGAGTTCTGAGAGCCATGGTAGAGGTGGCCCTCTTACCTGCTACTCCATCCATGGTAATTCAGTAATAAAATCCTGACTATTCAATTCACCTAAGGTATCTAACAGTTTCTCTTTTCTTTTCCATTGCCATTGCCTTGCCTTGGTTCAGGCTCTGATCATTTCTTTCTCAGATTATTCCAACTAACCTATTTTCCTTATTCTGGTCTCAAAACCTCCAATACATTCTCCACTTCTCTGCCAGAGTGGGATTGCCCCTAATATCCCTCCCCTAATATAAATTCTTTAAAATATATTTTATTGATTTTTTTACTGAGAGGAAGAGAGAGGGATAGAAAGTTAGATACATCGATGAGAGAGAAAATTGATTAGCTGCCTCCTGCACATCCCCCACGGGGGATGTGCCCTCAACCAAGGTACATACCCTTGAGTCCACAGGCTGATGCTCTATCCACTGAGCCAAACCAGTTAGGTTAGGGCTCCCCTAATATTTTTTTCCAAGTTCTTATCAGCTCTTCATAGATTGCGTCCTGCCTACGTTGTTCCTTGGTGTATTAGCCCCCGTCCCCCCTAAACCTCTACACTCTAGCTAACACTGAACTACTTTCTTTCCCCTACTATGTTTGCTTCTGGTTCTCACTGCCTAGCTTTATCCTCCTGTTCCCGTTGTCTAGAATACTTTTCTTTTCCTCACTTGCGCTGCATCTCTCAGGTGAGTACCCATGACCCTTTCTAGATTCAGGAGATCTCCAGCTTGCATATTCCACCTCTGGGAAGCTTCTCTCACTACCGCACTACTCACACAACCAGTAGCAAGACTCCCTTTGGTGTCATTAATGCTGTTTGAAATATAAATAGCAATAAAAAATGATAGCAAATTGACTCATACTACAGTAGACACATGCTTTTTTTTTTTTTTTTAAACTGAGCTCGTCTCCTTTGCAAAGGCCCACATCTTCTGACTCCCCAGGGAAAAAAGATAAGATATATAACACTGGCTCTTTAGATGATTCTCAACACCCCCTGGGAGAAAATGCACAGTCTTGATTTTCTTAGTCATCTGCCTCCGGTTTAGGCTTCTTTCCTAGGTTGGTCTGGAGATCTCCAGCTTGCATAGGCCCCTCTGTGAAGCTTGTTTCACTACCATAAGCTGTGGGGAGCATCCCGACCCTAGGCCCCTGCAGTTGGGCTCTGAAAGCCATCAGCACATTTACACAAGCTCCCCATGGTGGCTGGCAGCCACTTACTAAGCATGGCAGGAATATTAAGGCAGGCCTGTTCCTAGAAGATATGAGATTCCTTTTATGGGCAACTTTGGTTCGAGGACTCCCCACAACCTGCTCAACTGCCCTCTGTGCAGCAGTGTGAGCTCCTCCAGTCTCAACTTGCCTTCCCTCCATCCTCCATTGGCTCTGGCTGGCATTACAGACTGAAGGCAGTCACCCCTTGTAAGGCTCCCTCCCTGCTACCTCTCACAAGCTTGTCTCTCATAAAGCTCCCTCCCTGTTTGCCTGAGTAAAATCTTTGCATATTTAATCCTATCTTGGTGTGTGTCTCTAAGGAAACACATACTAATACATAGAGGGTTTGCTCATCAAGTTAGCTCTTCCACCAGCTATTACTGAATAGACAGGGCACCATGACCAGTCAGCCAGTATGTACCAGGATTCCAGTGCTGTAATCTGAGATGCTCCCTACCATCTTTC
>PVJC01010461.1:0-43655 GCA_004026665.1 Murina feae
AATGTCAATTTCTGGCCAACACTTTAAGATTGGATAAATTCATATAAAAATATATTTCTAGCATTTTTTCAAAAAGTGGAAAATTTGGCAACAGGGTTCAGCTTGACTCCATGGCGGACATTTACTGGCTTTTAGGTGAGGTGTGTCTCCATTTCACCACAGTCCCCACCACTCCCTTAGTGACTCCAACACTGACATGTATGTCAGCTGCCATTTGGTGTCATGCTGTTTTCTTCTGTTCTGTTCTTCTCCTCATTGATTCTCATTTTCTGGCTCCTCTAGGCTCTTGTATTTGTGGCTCTTTCCTCACACCCACACCGTGTTGCATATATTACTGTTCTCATTTTAAAGATAGGAGAACTGAGGCTCAACCAAAAGGAAAGGCTTGGCCAGATTTCCACAGAGAATAAGCAGCAAAGCTGGGAGAAAGCCTGGGCCTTCTGGCTCTGCCAGCATATCCCTGCCTGCATCTCAGCGTAGCTGCTGGTGAAGACTCCCTGCAACCTGGGATGCTCTGGCCTGATCTTCTGCCTCTTAGGGTTTCCCCCGAGAACCAAGTCTGTGTCCCTTTTGCTCACCCGGAAACCCACATTCACCAGGATGGGAAAAGTGTCTTCTGAGTGTAGCTCTCAAGCTTCATTTTCCTACATCGGTGCCACTCGTTGGGCTGTGTCCAAGGGCTGCTCACACACTCCCACGTAGCCAAGGGGCCAGCTGGTGTGTGTGCTTCTGCCTGAGACAGGCCGCTTGCCTGTGGGGAAGATGTGATTGCTTTAGGAAATTAAGTGGGAGTGATTAATTGGGAAATGTACTGAGAACTCTGGAAAGAAATAGCAGGAAAGAAAAAAAATTGGAATCCTAAATACAGAAATGCTTCTGGCCACATGGCTGAGGAACTGCATTCGGCAGAACCGAAAGCATTGGATCCTGTTTTTCTGCTGCTGCAGCTTTGATTCTGCCCCCTTGCATGGTGATGCTGGAAGGAACCATAAAGTCAGCCTAGCCCAACCTTTCCTCCCACCAGGAGGTAAAGGAAGGTGCGGAGAGACCACCAGGAGAAGCTGGCAGCTCTGAAGGAGCAGCAGGCTTTGAGACGTGGAAAGACCTGAGTTGGAATTGTTGGTGCGTTCTTGCAAGACGTATAATCCTGGACCAATCTCTGACTCTGTGCACAGGCTTCTTGCTGTGAAGTCAAGGTAGCGTTGGCTATTGCCAAAGGCTGTTGCAAGGAATGAGCGAACAGGATCAGGCACAATGCCTGCTGATAGGTGGGATGTGCCAGGCACAGTTGTAGCACATTGCTTGTGTTCTCTCAATTTTTACAACATTCCTATGAGGTTGTTGCTATTATTATCTCACTAGAGGCCCAGTGCACAAAAATTTGTGCACTCAGGGGGTACCCTCATCCCGGCCTGTGCCCTCTCACAGTCTGGGACCCCATGGGGGATGTCCACCTGCTGCCTTAGGCCCGCTCCCCGGGGGATCGGGTTTAAGATGGCAGTCAGACATCCCTCTGGCAGTCCAGGAGCCCTTGAAGGATGTCAACTTGCTGCAGTTGGACATCCTTAGTGCTGCCAAGGAGGCGAGAGAGGCTCCTGCAACCACCGCTGTGCTCGCAGCCATTAGCCTGGCTTGTGGATGAGCAGAGCTCCCCCTGTGGAAGTGCACTGATCACAGGGGACAACTCCTCCATTGAGTGTCTGCCCCCTAGTATTCAGTGTGTGTTGTAGTGACCAGTCAGGCTATCAGGGTCAATTTGCATATTACCCTTTTATTATGTAGGATTTTGTAGAAGGAAAACTAAGGCACTGAGAGTATACATGGTTCACTCAATGTCCCACAGCTAGTAGGTGGCAGAGCCAAGTTTCCTGTGCACTCAGATTCAAGAATCCACATTCTCGACCAAGCATTGTGCCTCTTAGTCAGTATATAACTTATAGATACCATGATACTATGTCAGTAAAATAACATTTATGTGTGACATAATTTATATGTGCTTTAAATATATACATATTTTAATGTATTATATAATTTATATACATTTTAATATAAATTTTTACTATAGCTAAGGTGTTAGATTAAATTGCATCCATTGCATCCATCTACTTTTGTTGGTAGAAAAGGTTGAATAATAATAATTTTATAGAGTTCATCCTAATATATGATACTTAAGTCACAGAATTTTTTCTTTCTCTTACCTTCTCTATTTACCTCTCTCTCTCTCCCTTCCTCTCTTTCTTTCTCTCTCTCAACTCAGATACAAATACATGCACAAGCTCACATTTTCTCCTCCATAAAATGGAGCTAACACCCCTAACACATGGTGCTGCTGTCCCATGTCAGTCTGACAACAGGTGTGGAAAGCACCTAACACGGGGCTCAATAAATAGGATCCATTGTTATTATCCAGTCACCGCCATGGCTCCAACACACCTGCAGGGTCCTGGTATGTAATACTCCTTCCTTCGTCCCTAGTGGCTTGGCTTTTGGTTTGAGGGTCTCCACGTACAATAAAACTTTTAAGTTACAGGTGAAGTACAGAGCCCAGGAGCTATTTTTCATTCCATGGGACTTTGATATTTTCAATATGCTTCAGTCTACTACAAAGCTTCCTGTCAGGCCACGTTGAATGCTGTTGCCTTCCATGCACGTAAGAATTACGGAGCTGCCAGCATGAAATACCACCCTGCCCAGTCTCGCAGCTCATTCCTGCTGTGTTTTCTCCTGGGTCCTCATGGCACAGTCCCTTGCTGTTCTTACTGAATTTTTGGCTTGTCACTCAACCTTCTCTTTGGAAACTCTACCCAACTCCAGGCACACCTGTAGGTTTTGATACATTGAAGGGTCTTTTTGACCTCTTGGGTGCAGGTTCTGAGTCTCTGCAGCGGAGCTGTGTGGTGGTCACCCTGCTCTCTCCCCAAACCCCTTGCCAAAATGAGCTTGGAGAGATTGGTGGACCAGCTGAAGAAGAAACCAGGCTGACTTCCTGGTCCTCAGCCCTGGCTGTGTCTGGATAGGCACCCTCAGTCCTTGCGGTCAACCTGGAGGGTTACGAGGAGAGAACATGACGGGTGTTCCCTTCTCACTGAGCCCCCTCTGCTTTCCCAGGGGCAGGTTGTTGGGATTGTTGAGGTCTGTGAACTAATACTGCTGCTCCATAGTAACAGTAAGAGCCGACTGTTATTAAGACTCGTGTTGTTTCAGGCATTATGTTAAGTGTTTCTTATTGTTCCATTTAATTCTCACAAGAATAGGATTAAGTCCAAGTTGAGGCATGGAGGGTAATTAGTTTGCTGTGGTTACACATGTGACAAAAGGTAGAGCTATGACTCAGGCCAGTCCATTTGACCCACAGCATTGGTTTCTTTTGAGGTGCTACCAGCTAGGCTTCCTTGATTCTACCGCATCAGGTTTTACTCACTCCTACGTGTAGAAACAAATGCAGAAATGACACAGACAGTCCTTCAGTTAGAGTCTGGATATACTTGTGAACTCAATTGCTCCCTGAGCTTCTTTCATGGAGTCGGGCCTCCTGTGCGAGTTCCAGGTCCTATCAGCATGAGAGCCAGGGAAGATTTGGCCAGGACATCAAGTCCATGGGAGTGATCATTTCTGTAAACAGGAGGCCCATCCATTCATTCATTCAGTCAGTCACTCAGCAAGGCCACACTTCGTCCACCCATGTGCACCTGTGTTGTTCTGGTGAACAAGCCATGTCTTACCTCACTGATCTGCTCTTACAAAAAAAACCAAAACAAAAAAACAACAACAACCATATCACACCTACTACAATGGCTATTTTTTTTTCTTCAAAGTCCAGAAAATCACAAGTGTCGGTGAGGATGTGAAGAAATTAAATGCAATATAAAATGGTGCAGCCTCTGTGGAAAGTAATATGTTGGTTCCTCAAAAAGTTAAACATAAAATTACCATATGATCAAGCAATTTTACTTCTAAGTTTATCTAAAGAATTGAAAGCAGGGAATCACATGTATGCCAATGTTCATAGCAGCATTAATCACAATAGCCAAAAGTTAGAAGCCACCCAAACAAGCAAAATGTGGTGTATATCTGTAATGGAATGTTATTCAGCCTTGAAAAGGAGTGGAGTCCTGATAAATGCTATATTATAGATGAACTTTGAAAAATTGTTAGGCAAAATAAGGCAGACACAAAGGATAAATATTGTGTGATTCCACTTACATAAAATATTCAGAATTGGCAAATTCAGACAGAAAGTTAGACAGTAAGTTAGAAAGTATCAGGGGCTAGGGGCGTGGGCACTGGGGAGTTAGGACTTACTGGGTACCGAGCTCCTCTTTGGGGTGATAACATGTTTTGGAAATAGACAATACAGATAGTTGCACAACATAGTGGATGTACCTAATGCCATTGAACTGTGCACTTAAAAATGGTCAGAATGGTCAATTTTATTATATATATTTGACCATGATTTAACTTAACAAACCTCATCACAAGAAAAACAAAAAGTTTGCTTTTTAAAGGGGTAAAATCTTATCAAAATCCCTTTCTCATTCATCTTAGCACCCAGGCCTTATGCCTAGCATAGGGCCTGGCATATAGTAGATGCACATTTATTTTTTTGCTGAACCAAATTGGGAACAGCTAGTTTCATTTGTATTTGAAAATGGCAGTGAGACTGTTGAGTGTAGATTTTACTACCATGGCAACTGTGGAACACAAAGATGATAAATTTTGAAAATGCAGTAATATTTTTGGCAGGTGGGGTTAGCTGGAGGTAGCATGGCCCATTGCAGGTAAAGATAAGATTTGAGGCAAAGTGAGTGAATTACTTGTTAGTAATTGTTCTACACACTCAGAGTGTCCCCTTTGTTCCGATTAAGGTGGCTCTTTGGACCATTTGAACCCAAGGAGGTGAGAGGATGAAGTCCAAGTTTGTATTTGGACTCTAGGAATCTTTGTTAGGATCTCTCAAGGGAAGACAGGAAGCCAGCCACATCTCTCTCCATTTAGTGACAACACAGTTCAAATCTTCAGGAAGAGACATTGTGGGTCTACAGATGTCCTTGGACATTAGCAGAATCACCGCTGGTATATGGGAGGAAAAGAGAGAAGACAATTTGGCGTTTAAGGAAATAGTCCTAGGAGAAGATAAGAAGGGCTCACCTTGCTGTGTCATTCAAAGGCCAGAATGCTTCTTTTAGTGGAAGAAAATGATTTCCAAAAGCAGATGGGAATTTTTTTTGAGTCATTCAGTTGCTCTCCCTCTGTGTTTAGGTTTGATAACTGTTTTAGGAGTGAAAAAGAAAGTCTTTGTCTCCCCTCCCTTCCACAATCCTCCCTCGAGCAGCACACAGGTATGCAATATGCATACTTAATCATTATTAGCAAGGGGGGAGCAGTCTTAGAATCCAGAAGCCTGACCTCCTGCAAGTCCACCATCCTGTCCATCCTGTCCCCAGCCCACCTGTGACTTGCCTCTTCCTGACTCAGTGCTGAGTTATATCCTTCTGAGGGGAATCTAGGGGTGGTTTTATGGTGGTAGAATGACCATGGGTTCAGAATTAGGGCTAAATCTGAACCCAGGCTTTGACACTTGAGAATTGTATAACTTTGATGAGTCACTAAACTCCAGTTTCCTCATCTGTTAAATGGGCACAGTGGTTCCTGTGCCTGGGGTTCATGTGTACAGCACCAGTAAATGCAAAGCACCTGCACATAGGCAGCTGCCCAGTACCTGGCAGCTACTGCTGATATGAGGAACCAAATAGTCACTTTGTTCTTTGGACCTGGCACCAGAGTGTACTAATGCTGGTGTGCTTGAAAAATTCCTGCCACCCACAATTCACCAGAGGTCAGGATAGCACTCAGCTGAGTGCCATGATACAAAGAGCTGATGATTAGAGATCACTCATTATATTTAAAGCACCAGGCTGACTGCTTTAGACACATTATTGTGTTCAATTCTCACAACTCTTATGATGCTGGTATGTGTCATTTTTCAGAAGAGAAAACTAAGGCTTAAATCACTCACCCAAGATCACTCAACTAGCAAATACGTGAACCCAGACAGTCTTACTCCAGAGCCCAGGTGCATAACCAACACACAGGAGCTGTGGCAGGAAAGCCTTCCTTGAGGAGGCTGTGGAGGCAGAGCCAGGAAGATGCCAGTCTCGAGATCTGCCAGGTGTTCTAAACCCTCTTCTGGGAAACACTTTTCCTATCTTGAACATGCCCCCACTTGCCCATTGAATAAGGTTCTCATTCTTGGTTGCTTTTCCAGGTTTGCCAAATCCAGTCCCCATCCATCATGCATTAATTAGTTCACTCATTCATGCAGTCAACATTCATTTGCTGAAAAGTTCCCCTATGTTATGACTGAGTTTACTTACGAGGCCCCAGGCACTGCCCTGGTGACTGGTACACACTTATCCTATGTAGTTATCATATGACTTTACATGGTAGACCTCATTACCTCATTCTGCTTATTATTAGTTTACAGTTGACCAAATAGAAGCTATAAGGAGGATAAATTGGTTATCTAAGGTTCCCCAAATTATGTCAGAACCAGGATTTAAATCCTTCAAGACTCATCAACCCTAGACCCAAGGAAATGTGTCTTCCCTTTTCCAACTCCTGTGATATTAGTCTTCCAGGCCAGTGGTTTCCACACTTGAGCAGATAACAGAATCACGTAGAAGGCTTGTAAAGCACAGATTGACAGTCCCCATCTCTACAGGCTCTGATTCAATAGGTTGGGATGAGGCACGAGAATATCTGTTTTTATCAAGTTTTCAGATAGTGCTGATGATGCTGGCTGGGGGAACCCACTCTGGGAACCACTGCTCTAGCCCAAGCACTTTGAACACAGGGATCCACTCTTTATTTTCCTGTAGTGTTATACAATGCCTGGCATAAAGTTGTTGTTTGATAAGTATTTGTTATTTTGAATTTTTCAATTGCACATCTATTTCTCCTTTCTATATTATTTTGTGTTTTTATTTCTCAGTGTGCAAATTCTTAGGCTTTTCCATTTAGGGTTTAAATTCCTGGGGGGTCAGGAATTTCATCTAGTATTTCTTAGCCCTTTTGCAGAGCTTTGCACCTACTGGATGTTAGGTTAGTGTCCACTGGTTGGTTGCTTGAGTCAGAGGCCAACCTTGCTAAGACCTAACTTGCAAGCCAGTTGATCTCTGGAAGAACAACTCTTGAAATAATCTCTAGAAACCTAGGAAAGGGCCTCATATATAATTGGTGTTCAGTAGTATTTGTAGAATGAATATCACTTTGTGGCTCTCTGGTCAACAGTTTTCCACGTCTGCCTGATATCTGGAGCCCAGTTCCAGCTTAGGAGCTCGGCCTCAATTTTCCAGGGCTTTCAGTTCACCTACAGCAATGATTCTCAATCCTAGCTGCATGTTGGGATCACCTGGGGAGCTTTAAAATAATACTGATGCCTGATATTTACACCGAGAGATTCTGATATTGCTGCTCTGGAGTGTGGTCTGAGCAGCAAGACTTTACAGGCCCCTGGTGATTCTGGAGAGCAGCTGAGGGTGAAAACCCTAATCTAGAGCATTTGGCTGCATGATTTTCTCTTGCACCTTTACAGAGGCACATAAGTGCGTGCATAGGGGTGCATGTGTGTGTGGAGAAGTGCAGGGCTATGTGCTCCTCGTGTGGTGCAGAGTGAGCATCTCTGCCTCTAGGGTGAGGGTGCAGAGATAGGAAGTCAAGCCTTGGTTAAAAACTTGGCAAAGCCAGAGGGCAGGTGAGAGCATTGAGCATGCCTGCCTTCCTCCCCTATGCCCGCCTCTGGCCGACTGCTAGTTGCCACATTGCATAGCCAGGGGGGCTCAGTTTCAGGGCAGAAGGCAGGAGGTGGTAGGCTGAATGCAGGTGGTGTGGCTGCTGCAAGGCTCTTTTGTTCACCCTCAGTTTAGAAGGGGCCGTCCTCCCAGAGACTGAGGTGTGGGGTTTAGCGTTTGGCATCATGCGCATTGGCACTGAGTATTCTTGGGTTTCTTGGTGGAAATGCACACGGCTACTTGAGACCCATGAGCTGGCTGAGAGCAATGGGAAAGGTCATGCCTGGGCCCCTACCCCAGCAGGTTGCTTGACTCAGCACAATCCTGGTGTAATTAAGCATGACAAGAAGCAAAAGGGGAAAGGGCTGGTACTTACCCGTGTGCATTCAGCACAGGCCCCCCAGGGATCAGGGTATTCAGAGGTGCCAGCTGTTCTCAATTTTATTGGAACCAAGGTTTGGCTCACCTAAAGCCATCTCCATCAATTTGTCTCGGGGCAGTTGGGGTGTGCTTTAGTAGACTTGCAGGATCAAGTCACTTAGAGAGATAGTTGGGTGAGTAATTCTCATTCCCTTTCCTTCTCTCTTCTCATGTGGTCTCAGAAGCTGTGTGTAAGAGGTATGCTCACATTCATACATTCCAATTGTTCACTATTGTTTGAGAAGTAGTTTTGGTCAAGGCACTGTTCTGGGCACTGGAGCATGGACTGGTACATAAGACTCGGTTTGTTTCCTAACATCTTTTTCACTAGGTCGGAAAGCATTTGGTCGTTATAAAGTTGGGAGTCAAATTCAGTCACCTACTTAGGCCAGAAGGTAATATAAATAGGTGAATTGGGCAGCCTATGAAGCCATAGGGAGTGATGGGGCTAATAGGGCCCATAGTGAACTGGGACCACATGCTGAGCCAAAAGTAGTTTTTAAAAACCCTCTTCGCTAAGCCCAAAAAGCAAGTTCTGTACAATGGGACTCAATGGTGGGCAGCCAATGTGACACCTACTTTTAGCCACTTAGGGTGGTAAACATTTAGCTCCAGGGCTTCAGGGTCCCTCATGGCTATGTGAGGGTCTGAAGAATCAAAGACCACAATGGACTTATGATCCTGGAGATGTGCTTTTTCTGAACCAGCTTCATTTGCATTTCTGATTAAGAAACCTATCTTGAGCATCTAAGGGGGCTTCCAGAATGAAGCTAGCCAAATTGGGAATTCACCTGGGCTGGTGGGCCAGTGTGGGCATCTGACAAGGCTGCAAATGCTATAGGGAAGAAATTGTAGTGACTCTGTTCTCCAGGTCTGACTTGAAGCTCATCTCTCCCTTTCTATCCCTTCAGACACACGAGAAGTGAGGGACAAAGAGAAAGAACAGGGTGGGAACCTGAGCGCTCTTGTCCAGTCTTCCTCCAGTTTAGGTAGAGAGTGTTGGCATGGAGAGCTTGGTGGGCTTCTGCCCTGCTCCCACCCTGTTTCTTTCTGGTCTCCATCTACTCTCGCCTACTTTATTTAGTCCAGTGATACTCATTTGCCCATCACTGGGCTATGGGTCCAGATTTCAGGGGCAGGCCCTGGAGGCTTTGCCTATAGTCTCAACTCTTGCGCTCAACCTTGCAATGCTAGGGTGTATGGCAAGGTTTCTGTGATATAGAGGCCTGTTTCAGCCTCAAAGCCTCTTTCTTCTGGAGGCTGATTAAGAAACGCAGGCTTGGCCTCATGGAATTAAAGTGGCATGTCTCTTTCTCCAGGATTTGAAGCACAACATAGCTTCTCATTCTTTCTTCCTTCTGACGTGGTGTCATCCTTCTCCAGATGTATGGGACTCTCTCATTGTTGTCTTCTTTTCATTTGTCCACCCATGTGCTTGTGTTTCCCACAGTGTGTTGCAGTGAAATGGTTTCTGCAAAGCCCCTTGCCTCTTTCCTAAAACAGTTTTCCCCTTTGCAGTGCCCCACACACCAGAGCCAAGGCCCCAAGCCACGTCAGAGTGAACAAACCACAGACTGAAATTGCAGCCATTCAGGAGAGAGGAGTCTTTAATTTGGGCTTAAAATAGCCCACAGCCTGAGATTTTGAGAGATCAGGAGCAAGGTGTAATCGCAGGAAAGGGTATTGAAGACCCACCCCAGGATGACTGAGCAGGGACTGTGGGCAGGGAGAGAGATAGGCATAGAGATTGGGGGTCTGGGCTAGAGTCCCCACAGCTCATTTGACATGATATTCTTGAGTCTCTTTCATAATGATAAAGTGAATGATGTGGCAATAAAAATACCTGGGACCTGCCTGCTCCATCTGGAATTGTGTGTCTGCTCCCCTCTTTGCTGAAACCTCTGTGCAGATATCATTGTCATAATAGCGAGAACCAGGTCCACCATGTTGCTGAACTTCTGAGCCACTATGCACTGCACATGATATGTTCTATTCGTACTTTATCTCTTGATAAATGTCCCCTGAAGTTGTACAAGCAGCAGGGTTAGTAGTAGGAAGAGCAGGGAGGTGTGAGTACTTATGGGCTCAGCATTGTTCTATCATTGTTCTGGGCTCAGCATTGTTCTATCATTGTTCTGGCATATATAAACTTGATAAATTCCCAGCCCAGCTCAGGGAGGAAGACATTGTGATTATCTCTTTTTCCAATAGGGAAATAGAGGGTCAGGGAATTTAAATAACTTCCCAAATCATGACACTAGGTCAGGCTACCAAGTGCACAGTAAGCTTCAGTGTGACCCTGATACCCACACTTAACCATTATGCATGCATCACCTTTTATGTTAATGTTGTAGTTTTTATTATTCTTGTTACTGTGATTACTGCCTGTCTTAGTTAGCTCAGTCTAACTAAGCTATAACAAAACTAGAGGCCTGGTGCATGAAATTTGTGCACGGGAGAGGGGGCGATCCCTCAGCCAGGGCTACACCCTCTCGCAATCCAGGACCCCTCAAGGAATGTCTGACTGCTGGAGCCATAGGCCCAATCCCTGCCTGCCTGATGGCCCTAATCACCTCTGCCTCAGCCCCTGCCTGCTGTGGCAGCCACCTCTGCCTTCCCCCCACTACCGTGGCTTCATCTGGAAGGTTGTCCGGAAGGATGTCTGAATGACAGCTGGAAGGTTGTTCAGCTGTCCGGTCTAATTAACATATTATGCTTTTATTATTATAGATACTGCTGACTGGATGGGCTAAACAAAAGATACCTATTTCTCAGAGTTCTGGAGTCTGGACATCCGTGATTGAGGTGCCAGCATGGTTGAGCTCTGGTGAGAGCTCTTTTCCTGGCTTACAGAGAGTGCCTTCTCTCTGTGTCCTCATATGATGGAGAGAGTGCTCTGATGTCTCTCCTTCTTATAAGGACACATCGCATCCTGAGGCTCCAATCTCATCTAAACCAAATTACCTTCCCAAGGCCATTCCTCCAAACACATCACATTGGGGCTTCAATATCTGAATTTGGGGGGAAGACAAACAGTCATAACACTGTCATTTCTTGTTTTTGACCCTAATGGACTGTATAGGGTCAAAGGTCAGCGGTCAGCAAATCACACAGTAAATATTTAGGCTCTGGGGATCATATAGTCTCAGCCACAACTATTCAACTCTGCCCAGATAGCACGAAAGCAGCCATAGTCAGTGTATAAACAGATGAACATGACTGTGTTTCATGAAAACTATTTATGGGGACTTAAATTAGAATTTCATATACTTTTTTGTGTCAGGAAATATTAGTCTTCTGAGTTTCTTCTACCATTTAAAAACATAAAACCCATTCTTAGCTTGTAGTCTCTATGAAAACAGCCAGTGGGCTTGATTTGTTCATAGTTTACTGACCCTGGTCCTAGAGTCCAGGGATTTGGAGGGTCGTGTGTTTACTTTAATCCATGTCTTCTCAGGACCTCGGTCCTAGCAGTCAGTCTCCATTCCTAAATGCTGATTGAATGAGAACTCCATGGCAGCTCTCACAGGTATGCTGAATGGCCTGGGGATACTGCTGATTTTCAGAGGAGCCCAAAGTCGCCCTTGCTCTGAGCAAGGGACGGAAATTCAATCTCTGTCACAATGGCTGCAAAGAGAGCAGGAGCCTCCCACTTGTGGGTCTTCACAAATGTTTGTGGGAGAGGGAAGAGAGAATTTCTTTTTCCACAGAAAGTGTAGATGTATTCTTTGCAAATAGACCTACAGACGTGATTTGTAATGAGAAACAGATTTCCCCCCTGAAGATAAATGGAATGTCCCCACCTCCCAAACTGAGAAGAGAATTGTTTCCCCTTTACAAAGGAAACAAATTGGATTCTCAAAGGAATAATCAGAGAAGTTTTCAAAATTGTCATAATAAGTAAGATATGGTTTCATGAATGATGAAAGGGAGAACTGCCTTTCTCTGGTCTGGACATGCAGAATTGGTCCAAGAATCACATGGGCCCTTCTCTCTCCCTCTTCTCTTCTCTTCTCTTCTCTCCTCTCCTCTCCTCTCCTCTCCTCTCCTCTCCTCTCCTCTCCTCTCCATGATCCCTGTCCCTTGGCCTATTAGTGTCAGATGAAGAGAGTGGCTTCTGCCTGAATGGGGTTGCTGGGTCCATCTTTGTTCAGTGTCTCACTATACAGACATCATTGTCTTCCTTTCATACCTTTCTTCTTCAGCACATTACTGACTCCCCAACTCCCCAGACAAGCTTCCTGACAGCTGCAGATCATTTTGTGGGAGAGGGAATTACAAATGGGAGCCTTGCCCACGCAAAGGGATGGTGCTTGGAATGAGCTTGGTGGGCACAGGGCCCTACCTGGATGGACAGGCCACTTGGGATACACTTTCAGGCGGCCAGGAATCAAGGGTGAGGCTTCTTACCTTGGTGCAGGTGAAGAACCATGATGGGTTGAGGGACCAGTGCCATACACCTGGACAAAAGTCAGCATCATTGGCCAAATGCAGCTGAGCATGGATGCTAAGAGCCGGTATATAAGGAAGAGTGGCTGGGAGAGGAAGAAACTACAGCCCTTTACTTTGAAGAGTCTTAACTGCCCACTCCTTTGCTGGATATGTGGAGGAGGCTTCCACACTGCGCTTGCCCTCCAGGTGCTCATAAGAAAGTATACAATTAGTTCTTTCAATTCCCTGGGAGCTGTAGGAGCAAAAAGCATGGAGCCATGCCATTTCAGCCCTACTCTCTGGAATCATTACCCTGTCAAATCGTAGAACATGTGTAAATAGGGAAAGTTACTTAATCTCTCAGGACCTCTGTTTCTGTCAAGTGGAGATAATAATAGTATACATCTTATAGGAATGTTAACTCGAGGGAGATGAGAAGTGCCTGATGAAAACTCAATACATAGCAAAACTGTTTTACTGTTATTGTTCATCATTATTGTACTTTCCCAGCAGTGATAACTTCCTACAGTTGTACAACTCTTACTTAATTTCTAAAGCCTTTTATCTTATAACTAGAAGCCCAGTGCATGAAATTTGTGCACTTGGGGCAGTGGGGATGTCATCCCTCAGCCTGGCCTGTGCCCTCTTGCAGTCTGGGAACCCTCAGAGGCTGTCCAACTGATGGCTTAGGCCCGCTCCCCACCACCACCACTGCACTTGCCAACCGTGAGCCTGAATTCTGGCTGAAAAGTGCTCCCCCTATGGGAGCACACTGACCACCAGGGAGCAGCTCCTCCATTTAGCATCTACCCCCTGGTGATCAGTGCGCATCATAGCAACCGGTCATTCTGCCATTCAGTCAATTTGCATATTAGCCTTTTATTATATAGAATTAGAGGCCCAGTGCACAAATTTGTGCACCTTGAAAGGAACTGTGGGCCATGAGGCTGCAGTGGGCACAGGGGTGGGTCTCTGCGCATCCTCTGTACTGCTGGTCCCCTCTCTGCTCGCAACCCCACTCCCACCAGCACCACTTGCACCCGCTGATGGCGTGGAGCGATTGGGGCCGGTGCCAGCAGCTGATGCAAACAGTGGCTCCAGTGCTGGCTGCAGGTGCAAGAGATGGCTGCCAGCCCTGATTGCCTCTCAGGAGCAGGGGGAGGTGGAGAAGCCTTGAGGGGCAATTGGGGTCAACAGCCACCACTTACATCCGCTAATGGCCCCGAGTGATTGGGGCCAATGCTGGGTGCTGGCAACAGGTGCAAATGGAAGCTCCAGCACTGGCAGCGGGTGTGAGCAGGGCTGGTGCTGGCAGGAGGTGTGAGTGCCAGGCAGGACTGTGGCACACAGGAACAAAAAATTTTCAGGAATTAACAGAAGCTCAACCCGATGACAGTGACCAATGCCTCACCTTGGTCTGGTGCCACTGCTCACCTGCTCTACCATCCCACTGCAGCCAATGCCTGCCGTGTTCCACATGTGCCCTCTGATGGTCAGCACACATCATAGTGACCAGTTGTTTGGTTGCTCGGTTGTTCCACTGTTTAGTCTATTTGCATATTAGGGATATATATTTCATTTGATCATCTCAGAAACTCTCTGAGCTTCAGCAATTGCTATTACCCCATTTTGCAGATGAGGAGAATGGCTCATTCCAACCTTGTGATTAGTGACTCATGGAACTGGCCCTGAGCCTTGGTTGGTTTTGCAGCCTTTGGTCTGGTTGTCATCGACTGTGCCATTCTGCCTTCTCACAGGTGCATGAGGCTGTGTCAGTGTTTGCGTGAAACGTTTGATGTGTGAGAAGTTTTATCTGCTCTTAAGGAACTTCTAGTCCAGTTGAAATTCAAAGAACCTGGTCTAGGAAACGGAGAGTCCACATGCAGGTGAAGGCACATTTGCTGTTTCAACAGAGGCAGGTCAGAAACTGACTAGCCAGGAGTCTTATATGGCGCCATGAGATGACATCCAGAATTTTCTTATGCTTAACCTGCAAAGACCTGTCTCTGATTTCCTGCATGTCACTCCTGCAAATTCCCTCCATGTGTGAAATGTGCAAAGAAGCCAACTCTGTGGCGGATGGTGAAGCTCCAAGTTGCATCACATCCCCTCTACCACTCCTCCTTCGCAGCAGACCTTAACATTATTCTGTGATTGCTTCGCATCATCCTTCCCAAATGTGCATCAAATTAAAGAGTTATTAGGGCATGGCAGGACATGTTTATGGGGAAGAATTTCCTTTAAAGTCACAGCTCAGCCTGAACTTACTTTATTAGTGTTTATACAAAGTATGGAGTCTGTTTCAACGCAATCCATATTTATGTTCCTGCAACCATTGCATTCCTTGGGCTGCCCCTTCCTGTTTTCTTAAAGTGATTACTGCACCTAGATTAACAGTTAATGGTGTGTTTGCTGTATGGCTGGTCAGGCTTAGAGACCTGCACCTTTCAGAGAATGACAACCATGATGTGTCCTACAAAAAGAATAGATTTGATTTGATTTTTCAAATTCCTACCTGAGGATATGTTTTTATTGATTTTTAGAGAGCGAGGAAGGGAGAGAGAGAGTATGCACCTCGCCCAGGGATTGATCCCGAAACCTAGGTCTGTGCCCTCACAACCTATCTATGTACTCTGACTGGGAATTGAAACTGCAGTCTTTTGATGCACAGGACAATGCTCCAATCAAATGAACCACCCATTCAGGGCCAGATAGCATAGATTTGAAAGTGGTATGATCAAAGTGGACAAAAAGGAGGGGGGGGGGGTCCTGACTGGTTTGGCTCAGTGGATAGAGTGTCGGCCTTCAGACTCAAGGGTCCTGGGTTCAATTCCAGTCAAGGGCATGTACCTTGGTTGTGGGCACATCCCCAGTAGGGGGTATGCAAGAGCCAGCTGATCAATCTTTCTCTCTCATCGATGTTTCTAACTCTCTATCCCTCTTCCTTTCTCTCTGTAAAAAATCAATAAAATACATTTTTAATAAAAAGGAGGGGGGTGCTCCATAAGAATAAGGACATGGGGAACAGGCCCCCTTGTTTGTTCACTCACCTCTATCATGGGTATTTTGTGGCTCTAATGAGGAACACCATTTGTCCAAGACAGTTCTAACTTTGCCTGTTTTCCTGATATAATTATTAAAGGCAGTCTTCGATGTGCAAAGCATTGCAGTTTGGATGTTAAATTACATAGTCACTCTAGTTTAAGGTGACCAGATTTAAAGTGGTACACCATTGACCAGGGGGTTCTTTCTTTTTCTTTTTTCTTTTTTTTAATTATTACTTAAAATATTACAAAGAGTAATCAGGACTTTTTTTAAAACGCCACGGGATGTGGGACAAATTGTTAAAAATCGGGACTGTCCCGCCAAAAGCGGGACGTCTGGTCACCTTACTCTAGTTCAAACTGGTGCCCAGATTTACTGGTGTAAATGAAATATGAACATCGACTTTGGATCTGAATCCATGGTCAATGAACAACAAATGTAACTCAGATAAAACTGTCAATAAAAAGTTCAGATTCAGCCCAGCCAGCGTGGCTCAGTGGTTGAGTGTTGACCAATGAACCATGAGGTCACGGTTTGAATCCTGGTCAGGATGCATGTCTGCATTGCAGGGTCAATTCCCAATGTGGGGTATGTATGAGGCTGCCAATCGATGATTCTCTCTCATCATTAATGTTTCTATCTCTCCTTCTCTCTTCTTCTCTGAAGTCAATAAAAACATATATTTAAAAAGAAGAAAGCTCAGGTCCAGATCATTTAGTCATTCAACAGGTGTTTATGTCTTTTATGTGCTAGGCATTGTGCTGAACCCTGAGAATTCAAATATAAATAAGATATGACCCTGATGCCCAAGTAATTGGAGTTTATTAGTTTAGCTAAAAGTTTTAGTATGTTACAAAAATTGTGTGATTAGGTCATGTCAATGACCTTCAGGACCCTGTATTGAATTCTTGAAGTTGATTGGTAAAGTCTCAGGCACTGACACCTGAATGCCTGGATATAAACCGCTCATTGGTCATGATCAGCTTATGACCATAGATGTGGTATCAATCTCCCCGTGCTTCCATTTTCTCATTCATGAAATGGGAATAATAATAGCACTGACCTCACAGGCTGGCGGTGAGGAGTATAGGAGGCACTGAATGTGAAGTGCTTGGCATAGTTTCTCGCACATGGTAAATACCCCGTGCACGTTGGCTCTCGCATGGTAATTACTCATTCTGCAGGATGAGTAATTTAGACTCTAATGTGGGCAGGATGCAGGTTCTGTACCTCTGTTGATGAGAACTTAGATGGCATTCTTTTAAAAACACACACATAAAAAGCATAGTTTAAGGCAATGTTTGTTAATAGGGCTCAAAGCCTATAAGAATTATCCTGGGGAATAATTCAGGGTCAGTGAGATTCTGACCTTGGGCATCAGTCATTACATTTTCCACCTTTTAAAATTGGGGCAGGTAGTTTTCCCAAGGTCATGCTATGAGGTAGAAACAGCACAAAGATCATGATTGCTTAACTTCTCGGCCTTTCTCTCCCACGCTGCTGTATAGCCATGTGCCATCAGTCAGCACAGACCAGGCTATGCTTCAGGAACAAAGAAACCCAGATATATCTGTGGCAAAACACAGTAAGCAGTGCGGTTGGTATGGGCAGTGGTCATGGTCTGTACTCCACACTGTCACTCTGGAACCCAGGCTTCTTCCGTATGAGGATACCACCATTTTTACACGTGGCCCCTTATCAAGGAAGACAAGGAGGGGGAAGAGAGGATTATGCTGTGTGAGATGTGCTGTGGTCTTGCTTGAAATGAAATCAGTCTCATGGTCCCACCGAGATACAAGGGGCGCCAGGAAATTGAATCTCGCTGTTTACCGAGGAGGAAAATGAAATGGTGTGGTGAACACATAGCAGTGTCCTGTCGTGCCCTGTGCCTGGCGTTTCTTGTCACATTTGCAAAGGCTGACCCCAGTCTCTTCTGAGGTTTCTGTCTCCTGATGTCCAGGGATTTGCAGAACTGTATTTTCACCAGCTCTCCATGCACTGCAGGGAAGGTTTTGAGAACAAGTCTTCTGAGGAGTGTTTGGAAGAGCTTGAGATTTCTGTTCATGATAAAGTGGGACAAAAAATGAACTTTTTTGATTGATAGGCATCACCTGGCGGTCATTGCTCAGAAGGGAGTTAAGTTGCCATTCTAGAACCACTTTGTCGTATCCTTTAATCCTCACAGCATCCTAGGAGGTAGCTACTGTTAGACCCATTTTACAGATGAAGAAAGAGAAGCCTGGGGATGGGTTAAGAACCTGCCCCAAATCACACCACTGCTAAGATGTGAGTCCAGGCTATCTGATTCAGGCCTGCTTTCTTAAACATGGGGCTCGGAGCAGGGATCTCTAACTGACATGCCTGTGAGGACCAAGCAGGTACATCAGTTAGGGAAGCAGACCAGGTGGACTCATGGCCTACAGAGCACATGCCTTGCCCAAAATGGGCAGTTGCTGCTTAGCGCCACTTCACAGTGGCCCCAAATTTTGGGGGCGACAACCCAGGATTCCAGATTTATAAGTTAAATTCTCCCAAATTGGCAATTAAGTTACAAATATTAAACCCATACTGAGAACCAGACTAAACACACCTGCAGGCCAGAATTGGCCTGTGGGCCACCAGTTTGCAAGTTCTACTCTACTGCCTCCAGCAAAGAGCTAGATATGCCTCAGGCATGCCCTTTCCTGCTAGAGCATGGATGGAATAAGCAAGGCAGGCCAGCAGGGAGCCCTCCTGCAAGAAAGAGCAGTCAAAACAGAGACCCAGCCCACCCCTCCTCCTTGCAGGGCCCTCACCACCACCACATCCAGCCATCCAGGTTGCCCCTTGCTCTGGACTGTTCTCCTCCCTGCAGGTAGCTGTCTGCGTAGCGCTGGCTGCAGACTTTTGCAGGTGTAAAATTATATATGCGATCGTGTTGCCAAGCCAGAAATTTAGCCCAGGGAGTGTTAGTTCCCAAACAACTGAGGTCGTCTGAAGCCAGTTTTTTAAATCAAACTCAGTCATTTCTCTCCCGAATGCTTGTGTTTTTGAACTTGTGTGTGGTTATGTAATGGATGAGAATGAAGTGCAGAAGTCAGGGAACAGTCAAGCGATGCCTCCCGTTGTGCAAATTGGAAGAGGTAAAGCATGAGACGGGAGCTCTGTGAGGGTGATCCGCAGGGACACGTGGCTGCTGCCTGACCTGGTGGACGGTAATTGGACGGTTCTTGAACACATGCTGTTTCCTCTGCACCATCACGGAAGATGGATGACATCAAGTCCTTTGGGCTGGGAGAGGACGCAGGGACAGGAAGATACCCATAGGGCAGGACAGTCTGAGCAGCTTTAAAGAACTGCCCTCGGACTTATCAAGGAACATCTCACTTTGGCTGGATTTCCAGAGCCTTGAGTAGCCGTTGCTTGGCTGGTCACTAGCTATGGGGAGAATCCTGTTTCAACTGGATCACACATTTTCAACATTTTTTGGTGGGAGGGGCGGGTGCATGAGTAATACATATTTACTGTGGAAAATACCAAACACCCCAATAAGCAAAATGTAAAATGTTTTTTAAAAACAACAAAACTCTTCGCCCAGCATCTAGAGAAAACTAATGTACATTTCTCTGAGTGACTTCAAGGGGCCTCACTTTATCCGAGGTGTCTGGGAGGACGGGAGGGGAGGATAGTCTGTGGTCTTGGCTCCCACAGAGCAGCGCACTCCTTTGGGAGATGAGGCACACACACAGGAAGCAGGCCGCAGCACACGCAGTGGAAGGGAATGTGATGAACGCCCGAAAGGAGTTGTGTGGCGGCTAAATGATGCAGAAGTTTGGAGGGTCAGGGAAGGGAGAGATCGGCGGAAGATGGAGAGGCTGGGAAAGCTGCAGCGGAGAGGCTGGGAGGCCTCACAAGGTCTGAAAAGAGGTTATATCAGTTTTCTGAGGCTGCCATACCAAGAACCATAAACTGGGTGGCTTCAAACACAGAAACGTATTTTGTCCTAGATCTAGGGACTAAAAGTCTGAAATTGAAGAGCCAGTAGGGCCATGTTTGCTCTGAAGTCTGGAGGGGAGGGTGTTTCCTTGTGTGTTACCAGCTTCGGGGGATGGCTGTCGGTCCTCAGCAGTCCCTGGCCTGCCTCTATCACCCTAGTCTCTACCTCTGCTAACGCATGGTTCTCCCAGTGTGTCTCTGTTTTGTTTTGTTTGGTTTGGTTTTGTTTTGTTTTGTTTTGTTTTGTTTTGTCTTATGAGGACTTCACTCATGCTGGATTAGCGTCCACCCTAATGACCTTATTTTAACCTCATTACATCTACAAAGGTCCTATTTCCAAATAGGGTTACATTCACAGGTACTGGGAATTAGGACTTCACCTTATCCTTATGGGGGAACACAATTCAACCCATGATGTAGTGATAGGGTTTGGATGGAGAAAGGATGTTGGTAGCTTTCAAAGCCAGCCAATAGCAGGAATATATTTGTTGATGGAGTGCCTAACACAGTTCCCTGATCTGGTAAGTGCTCAGTAAATGTCTGTGGACCAAAAGAAGAAAGAATTAAGTGAAAGTAGGCTAAGAACAGCAGTGAGACTCACCTGCCTACTGTTGCACTGTGAAAGAACTTGCCAATTGGGGGAAATGAACCTAGTTGTAGGGAACAGGTCTGATGTCGGGAAAGAGGCTGAGGGCTGTTAAATCAGGCATTTCCTGCTTGACCCCTTTTTCCTTTCTGTCCTTTCATTGCTGAAAGCTTGAAGTCTGCCTCAAGGATCCTCCACAGTCTGGGTACCACCTGGCACTGTGATCCTATTCGGTGACATTCTTCTCCAGTACCTGAATTCCTTTCTATTGCTCAGATCTTCCAAATGCTTTCTCCACTCAGGACCTTTACGATTCTGTCCTCCACTTGGAAAGTTCTCCCTTTCTAAGGGCAAAGTTCTAGCCTTTGCCCTTAGCTAGCTCCTTCAAAGTCTTACAAAACTGCAATTGAGTGTTGGTTGGGACTGAGGTCTCATATGAAGGCTCAACCAGAGACAGATCCATGTTCAAGCTCTTGAGATTTTTGGCAGAATTTAGTCCTTTGCAGCCTGCTAGATTGAGAGATTTGGGCTCTTGCTGGTCGTTCTTAGGTCTTTGTTGGTTGTCTATGGAGGCTTCCCTCAGTTCTGGCCTATGTGCTTCCCTAATGTAGCCACTGGCTTCATCACAGGTAGCAAAGGAGAGTCCCCTAGCAAGACAGGCATTATAGTCATGTGTGATGTAATCACAGAAGTGACATCCTACCACCTTAGCTGTATTACATTGATGAAAAGCAAGTCCTATCCACACTCAAGGAATGAGGATTCCACAAAGGTGGTAATACCAGGAGGGAGGGCAGCCTAGAATCTGTCTGCCATTCTTCCTTGGAGAATAAAAGTTCCCTGAAAGGAACCCTTAATTTGTTCAACACTCTATTCCCAGCTACCATCACAGCGCCAAGTCCAGAGTAGTGTTTAATAAAGGTGTATGGTCAGAAAAAAGAAAGGATAGAAGTGAGGAGGAGAAAGGGAGAAGAAGGAAGGAAAAACAGATGGAAGGAAAGAAGGAATGTCTTGCTTTCCTCTGCAACATCTTCTGGGTTTACAACTGAACCCCTCTTCTCCATGTTCTGCTAACAGCTTCACAAGGGACCCAGGCTCTTTTGCTGCTCCCCCTTCCCACATGTGCCACAATAACAACAATAAAAATAGCTGGAATGCCACAGAATGAATCAAAAGAAGGGTATGGATACATATGTGCCAAGATAGGGACAGTGGCCTACCCTAGAATGTTTTTGTTTCATTTTTTCCGATGTTGTTCCAAATTCTTCTTCCTCTTTCACCGCACCCAAGGTGTCAAACAGATGTGAAAATGCCACAAAGCTGCAAGTCACAGTGTTGGTTTATGATTTATGATTGGGATGGGGAAAATAATGCAGGAGATTACCATGGTGATGCCTGTTTATGGAGGCAACATGGCAGATGATGAGGAACATGGCAGAAACCAGACACTGGCAAACATAGCAAGAAAGCACTTCTGCCTGGAGCTTGCAAAGGGGCTCAGCACTCCCACAGGCTCAGAACTCTCTGGACAACAGACTAGGAAGTGTGTCATCTTGGCCATAGTGGGAGTAGCAAAGCCACTGGGAGTGCCCCTTTGCTTTCTTCAAGACATAGGGATGGGGAATTCTGTTCTATTCTATTCTTTTTTTAGTCATCTATTAAACTGATGCAGTTTAGACTCTAGTTGCTTAGACTCTAGTTGCAGATGGGCAGCATGATGCGATATAAAGCATGAGCCCGAGTTCACATCCCAGCCTTTGCTGCTTATTGGTTGTAACCTCATGGCAACTTGTTTTATTGGTAAAATCTCCTAAGTTGGGGTGTAGGGGGGGAGACTAAGCTTCAGTTTCCTCATGTGAAAATTGGAATAATAATAGTATCTATCACTTAGAATTGCTGTCTAGATAGAATGAACATAAACTTCTTAGCGCAATGCCTGATGCATAGTTTGGGCCCAACAAATATCAACTCTTATTAAGGCTGATCGTCAGTATTTTTATCTGTTGAAGGATGTCTAATACCTACCTTTCAGAGCAGTTGCAAAGAGAAGGAAAAAAAAAAAAGGATGAACTCCTGACTCAAAAATGTTGCGCTTGTCAATGTACTGGACTGCATACCCAAAATTTCAGTGTCTTTAGAGTTATGTCTTAAACATGTCTAAGTCTAATATGGGTAAATGGGGAGGCAGGGAAGGGAAGGTCTCTGTTCAATGCAATCCTGCAGGGACCCAGGCTCTTTCTATCTGCTCACCTTGGGCTGGAGTCAGTAGATTCATGGAGTCCTCCACTGGATCTACTGACTCCAGCCCAAGGTGAGCCGGATGTTTTATGGATCAAGGCCTGCAGGCAGCATGTATTGCTTCTGCCCATGTAACTGTGAGAACTCAGTTAGATAGTTGCCCCTACCTGCAAGGGCAGCTGAGAAATGCGGTCTCTCTGTGTGCACCAGACAGAGGGAAATGGTTTGGTGGACAACTTGCCAATCTGCCACAATATTTAATGAATGGCACCTGCTCACTGTGATTACTGTGTAACAGCAGGGTGATTCATTCCCATGGCCCCGCACGCCCCACTTGGAGGGATGGGCAGCCCTAATTATGCAGTCTTACTCCTCAGAGCCTGACAGCAGCACCAATTCTCACCTCATTCCTAGAATGACACAGGAGCCTTCAGCCCCTGTGAGTTATCCCTGACCATAAAGAGCCCGATGAGAGTTTCAAGGGTGGCAGGCAAGCCTCAGAAAGGACGTGTGTGAGTCACGTGAATGCAGGTCCATTGTTAATGCTAAATTAAATATTTGGAAGGTGGCTTTCCTTTCTCTTTCATCTTTCCTTTTTTTTTTTTTTTGCAAAACAAATCATTTCAACACTTAATGTTTAAGACATAGCACTCATCTTACTATTCTCTGCCACAGTTTCTGTGGGCAGGAACTCAAGGCTGTTTCGCTGGGTGATCTGGCTTTTCATAAGTTCTAGCCAGATGGTAGCTGCAGCTGGAATCGCAAAGGTGTCTGCTCTTACGTGCTTGACCTCTAGGCTGAAAGGTCCAAATAGCCAGGGCTGGAGCAGCTAGGACTCCTCAGGCATATCCTTCCTTCCCTCCCTTTTTCCTTCCCTCCCTCCATCTCTACCTCTCTACCTTCCTATTCTCTCTCCCTCACCCCCGCTCCCCATGGCCTTCTGGTCTTTTCACATGGCAGCTCCAATGCAGTTGCTCTGAGAGACAGCCAGGCAGTCACTTATTGTAAAAGAAATCATTTGCAGACATATTTTAAAACCACTTCACTTCCCCAACCCACATCTAGACACTGTAATGGTTTCCCTATCCAGGATCACACCAGGTGGGGCCATGCCTGCAGATGGTTCAGAACTCATCCTAGGCTGAGATCTGATTCCCTCGGAGGCTAAAGGTGAAGGGTGAGAAATCTAAGGACCCATAGGAGCCTGGACTGGGACAATGGGGTTGAGGGAAGGATGGGCACATGAAGTAGCGTAGCCTCTTCTCAGTGTCAATTTAATTCCCATTTTTAGCCAGGCATGTTTGCAAGCCAGGCTTTGTATGTCTCACCATTCCAAGGTCTGCAAGTAGAAGAGAGTTACAGAAAGCATGGAAACTTGGAGAATTTAAGTGAATTATGCCAGCTCACAGAACTGGGAGTGAGGGGTGGACAAAGATTTGAACCCTGACCTGTCTCATCTCAAAGCCCATGTGCTCCCTGACTTTCTCTTTGGCAGTCTGGCAGAATTTGTGGATCATGGAGGAGAAGCCACCATAGCAATAACCATGGAAATAGGTGTCATAGAAATGCTTCTAGGGAGAGGCAGCGTGAGGGAACACTCGTGGTGCTGCCTTCCTATCAACCACAAAAAGCCCCCTCTTTTCACCTGTAGGAAGATAGCATGCAAACCGAGTCTCTTGAGGATCCCAAAATTTATCTCTAAGCATAGAGTTTGGGGTGGGGCAGTCAGCTGCTCTTGGTGCACTGAAATTTCAGAGTGGGGGTGGGGGTATTCAGTTCAACTAATTATAGTAACAATAGCTGCCATAATTGAGGTTTAACTAGTGTCAGATAAGTGCTGTGCATGCATCATCTCACTTCACCCTCTTAAAAACTGTTGAGGTCAGGGTTGTCACCCTCATTTGGCAGATGGAGAAACTGAGCCTCAGATGCAGTGAACTGCCTTTAGGTCACTCATTATGTGACACGGTGAGGATTCACACTCAGGGCTGCTTGCCTCTGAAGTTCTGCCTTCCAAACACTATGTTACCACGGCAGCCTCACGGTCCCATCATAACCCAAACCCAAGTCCTCAGCATCCCAGCAGCACACTGTGTCCCCCTTCACATAATAAAATTTAATTGAAGAATATTGGTGCCACAGCCACTGGCATTAGCTGCTGAGACACCATGCTGTGTCCCCGTAATGAAACCCTTAGTTGCGTTGTCATATCCACAGCTGTCAAGGTTCCCAAACAACCGTCCCAGTTGTGACTGAGAAAAATACTCAGAGCGATTATGAGCGTGCACAGATCCCTTTTCTATTTCCCTGTGCAGTTCTTGCTCTTCCTTCACCGGCATGCACCTTGGTCTGAGGAGTCTGCACACTGCCTTTCTCCATTGTAGCCTGGTTAAGGAACAACTTTGCTATTTTAAATAGCGGAACACTAGGTGGAGTGGGGAGTTCCCAGGTGAGGTACCTCAAGGACCCACTTCACGTTTATTTCAGTATTATTTCTGTATCAGGAGAGTAATCCCTCCCCAAGCTTGGTTTTTCCTCCTGCAAAGTGCGAGAATCGGAAAATTGCGTCCTCGTTCTTTTTATATAACTGCAGATTTCACAAGTCTCACTGAGATCCAACTGCAGGGTGACCACCTCGGGACCCGACTGGGAAAACCGAGGAAGTGCAGTGGTCCTTCCTTACCCACAGGGCATATGTTCCAGGCCCCCATGGATGCCTGAAACCATGGGTAGTACCGATCCCTCTGTGTACTTTTTTTCCCCTGAATCTCATACCTTTTCACTCAAAGGAAGCACTTTACAGCTTTTCTTGGCATATCCAAATTGCCAGCATCATATTTGTGTTTTGGGGGCCATGAGTAAGTAGAATAAGGGTCACAAGCCCTGTGAGTCCATGGCAGTCGAACTGAGTTGGCTGCTGAGTGACTAAGGGCCAGTAGCATTTACACTGCACAAAGGGATGATTCACATCCTGGGCAGAAAGGAGTGGGAAGGCGTGACATTCCATCACACTACTCACAATTTAAAACTCATGCATTGTTTATTTCTGGAATTTTCCATTTACTATTTTCTTATCGCAGTTAACCACGGGCCATTGAAACTGCAGAAAGTGATGCGGGGAAAAGGGGAGACTGCTGTAGAGAACATGTAGATAGGAATCCACCACTGAAAAATGTCCTTTTAGCTAAAAAGCAGAGCAAGATAGTTTACAGGTAACTTGTTGAAGCTCTGACCTGGCCAAAACCCCGGAAAGTTTCCATAAGGAAGGCATGGAAAACAGGAATTAATTGTTCAGCATTTATTATTAAGAATTAGAACATTACTTGTGGTCCTTTTTTGTGTCCAGTCTTCTTATATAGTTTCAGTGAACACATTTATACAGGTTTATTCTTGACTTTGTTTTTCCAAGCACACTATCTTATTGGGCTATGGTGTTAAATGAGCTTTGGTCTTCGCCCTTGGGAAGTCCTCAAACTAGGTGGGAAATAGACAAGTACTGGTCTAGGTATCAAAGTCGGTCAAGATTCTTCTGGTTTCAAGTGATGGCAAATTTCATTTAAACTACTTTAAGTCAAAATGTTAGAGGGATGGAATAGAGTGGCTCCGTGTAATCTCCAAATACAGAGGTGACTGGCTTCAGGCATGTGTGGGTCCAGAGCCTCGTAGGATAGCACCAGAAATTAATCTTTTTTATCTCCTAACTCTGGAAAGCTCTGTCTTCATGGGAAAGATGGCTGCTGGCAGCTCTGAACAGCTTAGCAGCCCCAGTACAGAAAAGCCCGCTGGGAATTTGAGTAATATATGCATTCCTGAAACAATGACTGTGATCAGAGGGGGCAAAGACACATATAATCTTGGCCTGATGAGGAGCTTATCCCTGGAGCTGAGAGAAAGGTTCAACCCCACTTATATGACATGATCTGGAGAGTTGGGGGTGGGGAGCTTCCAAAGAAAAATTTCTGACCTGATGAAGGGGCAACAGAAGCCAGGCAGCTACATATAACAGGCTCTACTGCAGACATAATGGATAGCTTATTCCATACAATACCCTTAAGGTTAGTGGGGCATGCTCAGGGGATATCATTAATCATCGGAATTGCCTTCTTCTTGACAGGCAACATCCCTCCAGTCCAAGCGAGTCTGGGTTGAATAGACTATAAATGTAACCCGAAAAAAATCTTACCCAAATTTTCTCTCCATTTCAGTGACCTGGACAGAAATAATATCACCAGGATCACCAAGACGGACTTTGCTGGACTCAAGAACCTTCGAGTCTTGTAAGTAGCACATTACTTTCCAGCACATTTTTATTTTTATTTTTAACTCTTCAGCCTTATGAAAGGGTTCCATTGCCCTAACATTATACCCCCTAGCACTGGGCAACAGGAACTTGCCATTCTGTGGCACAAAACCCTTCATTAGAGACCAGGTTTTCACAGGTATCTCACTCTGTGTATCACTGCTGCTGGCTAGGCTAGACCAGTGGAAGAAGTCCGTCCTGTGCCAGGGAAAACAGAAGGCCATACATGCATAAGTCAACATGCCCAGCTTCTAGGATAACAGCAATGTCAGACTGACTAACCATTCTTCCCTTCCAAAGAGATTATAATTTCTTCTCCAGCATGTGCATTAAAAGAGAAATCAGGACAAATATTATTTATCTTGTTTAATGGAGAAGAGAGGGAAGGAGAGAAGAGGGGAGGGGAGGAGAGGGAAGGGGTGAGGAGGGAAAGAGAGGAGGAGAGCCAGACAGGGTCAGAGCCCTTGCTGAACACCCAGCTGTGCGGACAGGTAGCAGAATGTGAGATGGGCATTTGCAAAATGGGGGAGCAAGGAATATGAGGTCTCATTTGTAAATAGTGATCCCTCGTCTGTACGTCTAAGCTGCCTCCCACACACGCCCCGACCAGGGCCAGGGATTGAGCCTGCAACCAAGGTACATGCTCTTGACCAGGAGTCGAACCTGTGACCCTATGGTCCATAGCGTGACACTCTAACCACTGAGCCCAACTGGCCAAGTCTGGAATTCCTTGGCTCTAAGATGATTGTCTTCTCCCTGGGGCCCTTTCCACTGACTTCACTCAATGCATGCAAGTCCACATTTCCCCTTTTCCTAAGGACACTAATCATATTGGACGAGGGCCATCCTAATGACCTAATTTTAACTGGATTATGCAGTACAGACCTCATCTCCAAAAGAAGCTTGAATACTGATACACTGGGGGGGAAGAGCATCAACACTTGGATTTGAGGGGGAACACAATTCTACCCATTTAAATAAAAGACCTTCTCACTCTCATAATTGCACATGTGATGCTTTTTGGTTTTAACCTTTTCATGAGTAGTCGGTTTAGTCTCCCTCCAGCTTATGGAGTATTACTTGTATAACACTGTTTTCCTGATTGAGAATTAATAATGGTGATGATTATGATAAACTAAAATATATGCGGTACCTTCCACAGACCAAACTCCATGTTATGTAGTTACGAGGGGCCCGGTGCACAAAAATTTGTGCACTCGTGGGGGGGTCCCTCAGCACAGCCTGTGCCCTCTCACAGTCTGGGACCCCTCAGGGTATGTCCACCTGCTGATGTGCCTGGCCAGCCTGGGTGAGGGGCTGAGGATCATTTTCAGGCTGCCCACAGCTCTCCTTGACCCAACGTCCCAGCGAGGCTGGCTGGAATCAGGTTTCTGGGGCTTATTTATCTTCTATAATTGAAACTTTGTTGCCTTGAGCTGAGGCCTAGTCAAGCAACGAAACCTCCTGTTTGCTTGAGCTCCATGGCTTCTATAATTGAAACATTGTTGTCTTGAGCAGAGGCCCAGCCTGCCTAGGCAGGCAGTTTCAATTCCATTGCCGGTGCAACGGAAGCTTCCTGTTGCTCTAGCTTTGTAACTGCCGGCCACCATCTTGGCTGGGTTAATTTGCATGTAGCCGCTCTGATTGGCTGGTGGGTGTAGCTTTGGCTGGCAGGCGTGGCTTGGCTGGCGGGTGTGGCTTGAGTGTCTCGGAGTGATGGTTAATTTGCATATTACTCTTTTATTAGATTAGATTAACCCTTAAACCCCTACATGTCCAGAGGAAACAGAGGCTTAGATAAGTTTAAGTGGTCCCAACTCCACGTAACAGGTAACCAAGGGAGGAGGAATCAGAACCCAGGGTGTGTGCTCTCTCACCTCCACACAGTGCATTATAGGGAGTTTAGAAGACCAGCAGTCTACCTGTTTGTAAATGCGCCACTGATGAGCAAGCTGTTTCCTGAGTTTCCCTTAGCACCATTGTATGAGGACACTGGGATCCGGATACGGGGCCTCCAGCCATCAGATGCTCTCCCCTCGGCGTGTTCTCCAGTCTTTGGCCAGCACACAGCCTTCCCTCCATCCTCAGAGGGAAGACTCCCCCCGCCCCCACCATGTCTGTCTTTGCTTTAAGCAGTCATATGTCTGTCCAATGACTGGTGGCTCTGACAAGTGTGTGTGCTAAGAATTGAGACTGGTACAGGAATGAGGGAATTCTAGGGCTCGATGTTGGGGTGTTGTTATTGAGGAGATATAGGCAGTAAACACCTGATTCCAGGCCATTTTGCTGCTTAAAGAACAGACATTTAGCTTCTCTCATTTTACTTTTCCCATTTCTAACCCCCCTGGCATCTGTGAAAGAGTTCCTTTCATACAAGTCAGAAGTTTCACCTACTGCTTCATTTTCTAACAAAGTCAAAAATAACCCTTTGATTTTCCTACCATGACATCAGAAAGACTAATAAAAATTCCAATTTCCATATCTCCTCTCTGCAAATAGAAAGTTTAAAATAATCGCATAAGCTCATGTTAATATCCTCCGGAAGGTCTACAACGTTCATTTGACTATAGTTTGTTGGTGAATTCTTATTTTGTTTTCAGTTAATGGGTATAATCTTATTTTGATAAGTGATGCCAAAACCCTCTCCCTTCCCCCACGTCATGGACTCCACCCATATAATATGTTTCACTATCTCATCAATTCAAAGGCAGTCCCCTTCAAGTGGCCCATTATTGCTCTACAAGAATCAGGCAGGTGGGATAGTGGAAGTGCTTTCTAACAAACACCAATAAAATACCCAGACATATAAACGGTATTTTTCCTTAATCTTTGCTGTTTAGCAGAGTAACCTAAACAACTATCTTTTTTGAAAAGCGTTCACACCAGCTTTATATCTTCTCTGTATCTGTTTCTTATTTATAGTTTATCATGAAACCAGAAAAGACTTGATGGTTTTGAATAGTTTAATGGTGCCACCCATTTCCTAGAAGAATGGGTTACCATGGTGCTGAGAATGGGCAAGAGCAGATAAAACAGAGATCATGGAACTTCGGCCCCACCCAAAGGCAGTTGTCCCAAATAAAGTACATTCAAAGAGAAGATATAAGAATTGCCCTTCACAATTCTTTCTCCCAAGGGGTAGGAGTAGGAGAAGGACTCTGCTGTGCTATCAGCTAGTTCCCTCTCTCAGTAGTCTGCTGCAAGAACTCTGCTATGCCCACAATGTGGGAAACAGCTTTCTCCCAAATGGGGCTAATAAAGAGCCGAACTCCACCCAGCCATCATCCTATGGGGCAATTTCCGATTCTGATCCAATGTTAAAACTAAGAAAATGACAATGCTGCAAATGAACACAGTCTGTGTCCTCCTAACTCAGAACAGACAGGAGCCATGGATGTTCCAGCTCTTCCTGGATCCCCTGACCCCCTGTCTGGTCAGTCACATGAAAGTGATATCATCAGCTTTAGCACAAGCTCCCAAACTGGATCTCAGCCTAGAAGTGAGAATGGATGGTTCACAGCTCATTAATTTATTGGTTCATGAAATATTGATTAGTCATTGAGCCCTAAGTGCCAAGTATCAGGCTAGACTCTGATAGATGTAGGAAGTAGATCTAGAAGGGAACCTCGGTACCTTATCAGTCAGGATCCCAACAGGAAAGAGATGATGCTCACACAGGACAAATGAGGAGAGTGAATAAGGAATTACTGGCAAAGGTATGGGAAGGAAGAGATGACATAGTTCCCTGGAGCTAGTGGCAACAGGTCTCTAGGCCTCAAAGAACAGTGGGATGAAGTGGTTACCCTAGCAAAGGTAGAGACTGCCTGACAGGACCTATGGTCTTGGGTAGAGAGATGAAGTCAACCTGAGGTGAGTTGACAGGGAAGGAACTGTAAATAAGTCTCATAACCTCACTCAGTATCCTTCTACCCCCCTCCTGTCTCTTGCTGGGGACTGCAGCTGGCTGAACCCTACAGGAAGCCAGAGTCAAGGAAGTTTCTGATGTAATGAAGCTGATAAAAGTTAGCTTTTCTCAGCAAAGAGAGAAGGGGCAGCTATCTACACAGATGTATTTGCATTTTTCTACCCCTCTTTCTGAAAGAGGCTGGCAGTGTTAGATTAATTAGTACAGAACTAAGAGATTCATTGTAGGGGGTTGGAGTTTGACTCCTTCAAAACCCAGAAGGGCTGTGACACTCAGTCTCCCTGTGTTGCTCCTTGTTATAATTGGGAAGTAATGACAACAAGCCGTGTGATGGATTGATAGATGGTAAAAACCCAGCTGAACAAACCACCCGTCACTAATATTGAACTGGTTCCCTGTTTAGCAGAATGTGCTAGCGTGAGTCTATTAGCATTCCAAGGCCCTCGTGGCCATATGGCGAGGTGGAAAAGGAAGAGAAGGGAAGGAAAATAACATTTATTAAACATCTAATTATACTTCAGATCCTGGGCTAGAAAATTTATATACTTTGCTCCATTTTTATTTTCATTTATGAGATTTTTTTTAAATCCTCACCCAAGGATATGCTTTTATTGATTTTAGAGAGAGAGGAAGGGAGAGGAAGCAAGAGAAAGAAAAACATTGATGTGAGAAACATTGATCCATTGCCTCCCATAGGCAGCCCAACTGGGGATCTAACCCACAACCTGGGTATGTGCCCTGACCAAGAATCAAACCCCCGAGACTTTTGATATACAGGAGATATATATATACAGAGAATATATATATTCTCTAACCAACTGAACCATACCAGCCACAGCTCACTTATGAGATATTTTTATTTTTTCCCTGTTTTACAGGAAAGAGTCTTGGAGAGGTTGACTAGATAGCCCAGTGTCATTACCATCAGCTGGTAAGAAGGCAGAAAAGGAAACCTAAATCAAATCTGGCAAGCACACTATAGTGGGAGTCCCCCCCCCCGAACTAGCTGTGTGACTATACAAAGAATTTCTCCCTGGACAAGTCTCTTAATCTCTCTGCTTCATGGTGTCCATATAAAGTGAGAAGCCTATCAGAGGCCTGAAGTATCATAAATGCATGAATCAAAATGGATGAGGACTGTGGCAAAGTGGGGAGCCTGTGTGCCTTGCAGACCCATACTCAGTTCTGGCCAATTGTTGATATTTGGACATGGGACAGCTGAATTTTTAAAAGGAGTTTCTCTCTCTCTCTCTCTCTCTCTCCCTCTCTTTCAGAGAGGGAGAGAGAGAGAGAGAAATATCCTGATTCCAAAATACCCCCTTCACTCTGAGAGTCTAAGCGAGAAACTTTATGTGGCCTAGACTAGTCTTTTCCTTGATATAAAATCCATACGTGCTGTGGCCCTAAGTCCTCTTTAGGTTTTCATCCATTCAATAAGCCTTTATTAAGTGGCTGCTGTCCAGGCAAATGCAAGGTCTGGGAGTATGATGATGAACCCTCCTGGTCCTCATGCATATAGATGGACTTGAAAATGAACATAAAGGCCCAAGTTGAACCCTAAGAAGTTTGGGGGTTGGAGGTGGTTATGAAACATCTCAAAGGTGTGCGAGGTGGAGGCTGTCAGGGAAGGAATCCGTCGGAATGGAGAGCTAAGCCTCTGCAGGCTGCTCTGCCTTCCTCCTGCCTTGGCTTCAGGTGCTTCCGGGCACCTCTCCTCCTACCAGATCCAGAGGAGCCCAGGGCCATTCCTAAACTCCACCCTCCAGAGCAGCTCACTTCCATCGCCACTCATCCCATTCAGCCACCAGCCCTGGATGGAAACTATGTAGTTCATTGCTTCCCTTCCCAACCATCCAGCTAATCCGTTTTAAGCTGCCATTTATTTTTTTAAAATTAGGGAAACAAATGTTTCATTGTATGCTCGATTCTTAGGATATGCCACATGCACGAACCTAATTCACTTTAAGCAGAGTGTTTAGTCTTTTAATCACCTGCATCGAAGACTTTGGAGGGCAGCAGAGCCCGTGGCTGGGAGCCCTAGCTTTTGTGACCATCACGCTCCTGATGTGCGCGGGCAGCACCGGGAAAGGAGTTCCTGGCACCAGGCTGGTTTTCCTTCGCTGCAGGCAGGCGTCCAACAATAGCTTCACCCTTTCTCCTAGCCGACCCTGAGACAGTGAGCAGAGAGGGCCCTTTGTGGTGAAGTATCTTTGAGTCCGTGAGGGAGGGAGCTCCGAGGGAAGAGATGCTGATTATATGTGTAGTTTTTTTTATAAGAAGCAGCTTTTACCTCTTCCTTTTCTGTGCAACATCCTGCAGTGCTTGGGGGGACATTTGCTGAGAACGTTCTTAAAATAGAGGCATGGAAACCAATCTGTCAGGTAGAAGTGTGCGGGCGGTGAAACCCTGGTTACCGTGACACCGAGCTGGGATGTGAATTACCTTGTCCCACCACTCTGGTCCCACCATGCTGATCCCAGCTGGGGGCCCAGGGGCGTGGGATGACCATGCCTGCATGGCCTGTGCCTGACATGAGGATCCCTGAGCCCTTCTTGTCCCTGACCCTCACTGCCTCTGTGATTCTAGGCATCTGGAAGACAACCAGGTCAGCATCATCGAGAGAGGCGCCTTCCAGGATCTGAAGCAGCTGGAGCGATTGTAAGTACAGCACAACCTCCTTTCTTGAAAAGTCATCCCCCCCCCCTTTTTTTGTAAACTGGCTTCATTGCAACCTTGCTAAAAAAAAAGTCTCCAGTGTTTAATAAAATGTTTGTTATTATATTTAAAGCACATTCGATGCATGTCACAGAGACACTGAAATTCACATAAACACATTTTCTCTAAAAGATGCTAGAATTGGCACCTGGGTTTGTTTTTCTTCTTCTCAGCCTGAACACTCTCTTGGTATTTGTATGTGGGGTTAGTTCTGGCCCACCTCCGCCTTCCCTTTTGGGGAGGAAGGGAGCCCACAGTTAGTTCCCTGTCGTGGAAACCAGTGTCGGATACCCCCTGCTCCTCTGCACATGTAGTATGCTCGCCAGTCAGGCCATCTCCTGCCTGCCCTCCCTCTGCCCCATTCTCATGGGAGAGGAAGGACAGCACGTGGGCGAAGCCTGTGGAGGGCCCATGTCTCTTTCTGAGTTTGCATTAGCCTGTTTCAGGGAGCCCACACATTTCCACGGCAGAACACATTGCCAGCGGTTTAAAAATAGGCCACGGTTCTGACTGCATCAGAGGGGGAGAGGGAAAGGGGCAAGATGGGACATGGATGGAGCCTCCATTTGTTTTGTTGATTAATACTTTTGCAGAAAAGTCTGGGGTCACTTTGATGAGGGGAGCTGCTCAGATGGTTAAGTGGGCAGCTTCACCTTTCTTCAGTTAATCACATCTGGCAGCTCATAACATCTGGATATTTGCTTTCTGCCCTCGGAGCGGGGATTGTCCCCAAGAGCACTTAGTCATGCTGGTGGGTGGCTCTCTTCCTCGCTTCCCTCGGCATCCTGGTTGACCTGACATTGCAGCCTCCTTCTCCTGCAGTCGGGTGCAGGGGGGTTGCAGTAGCTCACTGCTCTACTAGTTTATCTAGAAGGATGTTCCCAGTTTACCTGTCCTGTTTTCAATTTCATCTACAGAGATGGGCTTGGGGAAAGGTGAGGTCTTGCCACCAGCTCGTTAGCTTGTGGTCATTCCATCTGGGACAACAGGGGAATGGGAAGGGGTGTCACCCAGCAAAATCCATCACTCCCCCCTCTGTTGTGTGTAAATTGTCTCATTTTTGTTCTCTTCTGCTGGGTCAAAGGCCAGCGTTGTTCTGCTGCTGTGGTCTGGAAAGATGACATTTCTTTCTTATAAGGGAAAATAGTTATAGAAGTAATGAATGTTGCCTCTGTTTATGTTTTTATTTTTAAATTTCTTAAAGCTTAAATTCTTCCCTTGTTTAGACCAAGGAAAACACACACACAAGTATTTGTTGGACCTGGTTTCTTTCTGTGAAACATTCAACATTTCTATGGAAGGATAAATATACAGTCCTTAGTGAAAAGGCCAGCTCTTCCCTAGTCCTCTGATTAGAAGGATAAGTAAATTTCCAATTCATTAATTGCATGGTTGTCAGAAGGGAGCTAATTGAGTACCTCGGAAATGCCAGGAACTGTGCCAGTGTTTTATATGCTGTTATTTTATCCCCACAAAACTCCTGTGAGGTATTATTGCCCTCATTTTACAGATGAAGAAGCAGAGGTCCAGAGAGACGGAGCCAAAGAATTGTCAGGGAGGAGCCAAGATTCAAAGCCACATCTGTCCGACATCAAAGCCCACGTCCTTTCATACTTCCGTGCTGAGGACTTTAGATGAAGTGTGATCTTTAGCAATGGCCCTGCAAATAGCCTCCTACATACCCATTTCCCTCCAGGGAATCTCAGGGAAAAGTTCTGGCCTCGGCACTCCTCTTTGGCTTGGTGATCATGGATGAAATACTGTGTATGTCCAGGGGCTAGAGGGGTTACAGTTGCAGGGTAAACCTGCCTCTTTCTCCACGTTGGCTTATTACGAGGGTAAGGCTAGCTGCTGTACTAGATAAACCTTCAAATCTCATGGCTTAACTCAGTGGAAGTTTACTTTTTATCCAATATCAAGCCCATTGCGGGGCCTTTCTCCTCCAAGGGGATTCTCAGGAACATGGGTTTCCTCCACTCCTTTGCTCTGCCATCTTTAAACCTTGCCTTTTGTGGTACCAATGTTTGTCTGCATCAAGCCCATGGAAATGAAAACAGCATGAAGGATTGCACATGGGAAGTTTTCATGGACAAGACCCCGAAGTACACGTCACTTTCACTCATACATGCCTTGGCCTAGAACTCAGTGGAGATTAGGAAAGATAGTTGAGTGATATGCCCAGGAACTAGAGGAAACAGGCTTAATTGGAGAGTTAACCAGTCTCTGACTTACACTGCAGGCTAAAAAGCACTTGGCCAGGAGGAACAATGGAAGTATAGGCAGCTGACTAGTATGCGCAGCTGGATAGGCACCCTCATTTAAGGCCTTTCTGTGTCAATGAGGAGTGTGTGTGGCATTATCCTGACTGGTGTTAATTGTTAATCTTGTTTCAGTTATTCAGTCTGACCCCACTCAGGCTGAGAGCTAGAGAATGGGAACATACAGCAACTGAAGAAGTAGATGGCTGATTATGCCATTTCTAGCTCTCACTCCTGGCTTACTTTGTCTGTGTCTGTATATTTACTAGTAAATTCATCTTTATGGGTTATACTCTGAAGTACAGACTGGAAATTATATGGGTTTTTGATAATTTATTTCTTGAGTGTTTATTTTCATCCACAACAGTCATTACTGGTTTGATCTCTTGAGCCTTAATAGGAAAGGGAGACAGTTCTGTCCCGTGGATCTCAACTCAGAAGTCTCTGTTCTCTATTCCTCTGTGAATGGTGAATGAATCTCTGCTCCAGACTGAGTTAGATGCCCTTCCTCTCATAGAACATGATTGTCTCTGTTACAGCCCTTCCCACACTATATTTTAGTTTTCCATGTGCCTCATTACCTTTCCCTAAAACTATGAGTATGTTGAGGTCAGTATTTATGTTCTCTTCAGCTCTTAATCTCAAAGCCTTGCACAAGGCATGATAGTAAGTGCTTATAGAATATTTATCAAATACTTTTAGGATAGAGTGTTATTTCAATGATTTTAGTGATTAAGTGAAATTGAGAGCTGAAACAAGAAGAGATAGAAATTCTGTATAGTACTACATCTAGTAAAGAAATTAAATCTTCAATTAAAATATTCCACCGAGAATATTGAGGCTCAGATAGCTTCACCAATAAATGCTACCTATATTTTAATTAATAAATATCAATTTAACACAAAATCTATAAAAAAGAATGGATATTTGTCATTTAGACAGCTTAACTTTTATAAGAAAACCCACCAAGGACATTTCAAGAAAAAATATAAGCCAACCAATTTCATAAATATTTTTACAAACTATAATGAGTTTGATGATAAATTAAAATGACATATGACAACCAAGTTTCGCTTATTTGAGGAAGGCAAAGTTGGTTTAATATTTGAAAGTCCCCCTTCCCAAATAAAAACATACGGAGCAACTAGGATAGCAAACCCAAAGATACACAGACAGCACTACTATAAAACTAGTTGACAGTGTCCCAGGAAATCCCCACCCCCACCCCTAAGATAAGCAGGTAAGGAAAAACAGTGTATGGTTATAAGACCATTGTGTTATCTCATCTGTGTGGGGAAAAGCAGAGGGACGGCAACTGAAATTCTTAAGGCCCTGAGAACAGATTGCTTCCATTACCAGTATGTTCTTACTGTAAAGGACAGTGGTCAATCTGAGAAAAGCTGCCAACTTGGAAGGGAGTTTGATTATATCCAGTTTGTGGGACAAAGGAATGGCAATGTAATAATGACTGTTAGTATTAAGAATATTCTGGGCCCTATGAACTCTTCAAACTAACACATACAAAGTTCTTTTTCAAAGAAAGGCCTAGCATTGAGGAGAACTTCCGAGAGTAGTTAATCAGAACAGAAAAATAGTCGAAATGAAAAGAGAACATATTGTTGAAAGTGTTAGAAATTACCAGAAGATTCATAATTTAGAAAATACAAGGCCATGTTTTCCATTAGTTTGTAAGAGAAACCAAGAAGGAACTCTAAGCTCTTGAAGGTAGAAAATCTATGACTTTCCCACCCCTCCCTCATAAAACTAGAGGGAATTTCTTTTTCTTAAGAGAAAAGCAACCAAAAGAATTATGATCGAAGCTCATACAAAGTTTCTTTATAACAAAAATTAAAAAGAATGACAAACATAATAACCTCCATAGAAACAATGAAAACATGCAAGAAAAAAGGCACTCATAAAACAGATGAAAACTGTAATAGAATAGATAAAACTAGCTACACACTTTTAAGATCACATAAACTATGAAAGAACAATATAAAATCTGAATTTTAAAAACTCAGAAATTAGATGATTTAAAAAAAGTAGGATTTGAAAGGAGGGGTGAAAAACTCAAACAATTTAGAAATGAAAAAAATCATGTCAAAATAAATACTGCCGTTACAATACTGAAAAAGAACAAAGTTGGAAGAATTATACTATCAAATTTCAGACTTACTATAAACCTGCAGTGATCTAGACAGCATAGTGCTGGTGGAATAATGGCTATAGAAATTAATGGAACAGAATAGAGATCACAACAATAGACCCATTCAAAAATAGTCAACTGATTTTTAACAGGTGGAAAGAAAATTCAAAGGAAAAAGAATAGTCTTTTCAATTAATGATGCTGGGACAACTTGAGGTTAATATGTTAAAAAAAACACACACACACACAAAAAAACACACCATACAAACCTGAATTTAGATGCACACCTTACTTCTTGCACAAAATTAAATTCAAAGTGGATCATAGACTTAAATGTAAACTATAAAACTTCTAGAAGACATAAGAGAAAATCTATATACCCTTTGATTTGGGGATGAGGTTTCTTTTGTTTTTGTTTTTTTATAAAACACTAAAAGCATGAAAAAATAACACACTGAATGTATTAAAATTTAAAACTTCTGCTTTGCAAAAGGCACTTTTAGGAGAATAAACAGACAAGCCACAAACTGGAAGAAATATTTTTGCAGAACACATCTGATAAAGAACTTACATACCAAATATAGAGAGAACTTACAAAATTCAACAGCAAGAAAACAAACCATCCTAAGCCCTAAAGAAAGAAATGGTCAAAACATCTGAACAAGTACTGCACCAAAGAAGATATATAGATGGCAGATAAGCATATGAAGAATTCTCAACATAATTTTTCATTATGGTTATGCAAATTAAATGAGGTACCACTGCAAATTAAATGAGACACCTATTAGAATGACTAAAATACTACAAACTGACATTATTAATTGCTGGCAATTAAGCAGAGTAACAGGAACTGTCATTTATTGCTGTTTAATAATGCAAATGCAAAATAGTACAGCCACTTGGAAGGCAGTGCAGCAGTTTCTTACAAAGCTAAATGGAGTCTCATGCAATTCAGATCAGTGGTTGCTAGGGATTGGGGAAGAGGGGGTGGAGGGTTGAACAGGTGAACCACGAGAGAGGAGTGGTTTAGAATGGTGAAACCATGCTATGGAATACTGAAGTAGTTGATATGCATTTATCAAAGAACATAGAATTTTATAACACCAAAAAGTGAACCTTAATGTATGCATGTTTAAAAAATCTTTTGGAAATTGGAAGATCTCAAAATGGGATGCAGACTGTAATGGCTGTTTGAGTCAAACTTACGGAAAGTAACGAGGGAAAAGGTAGATTTGCAGTCTGTAAGACTAAAAGTAAAAAAGGACAGCACATAAGAGCTGTACTCTAGTTGTTCAATTGTTTCCCGCAGGGATACAGGTTAACAATTCTGAAATCACTGTGCATGTATATTGCAATTGAACAATGGATTGTGGATGGTGGGCACAGGTTTCTCACTGGAAATGGTAGTTACAGAAAAGCAATGAAGATAGCAATAAGGATACATGTGGTAATGGGTTAGAGTCAGGGATATCAGTATGAACCAATGTTTAGCTTAATATATGACACTATCACTTAATATAGGTGGGTATCTTCTATAGATATAAAAGCCTAATATGCAAAGTGTGCCATCAGAAGTTCAACCCACAGGGAGTTAAATCGCTCATTATAATGTTAGCTGACCACCAGGGGGCAGCACAAAATGAAGGAAGGCCCTGGCTGGCAGCTGGCAGCTACTAGGGACCCTACCTGGGCACAAATTTCATGCACTGGGCCTCTAGTGTACAAATAAATATAGGTTTATTTGCAAAAAAAAAAAAATAGGTTTGTTTGCAACAAATACTTCCTTGCTCTGTCAGCAAGTGCACAACAGAAGCAATGCACAACAGTAGCAATGAGCATGCCTAGTGCCAGGTGGTGGTTTCTAATGCCATTCTTCAATAAAATGGGACCAAGGCATCTTGGAGAAAATGGGGCTGGGGCATGATATCTGTTGTGCCAAAAAGAAAATGCTCAACAAACAAATGGAAAAATAATAATAATACCACTACACCCCCCCAAAAAAACAACAACAACAACAAAACAACAACAACAAAATAAACACAGGCTTATGAGGACTTTGGTGCAAACTGAAAGACTTCCTCCTAATGGCCAAAGCTGGAACAATTTAGACAACAAAATAAATAAATTAGATTATAACCAAAGTATAAAATAAATGAGTCCATGAGTCCTTAGTGCTATAAATCAATGATTGAATAAATAAATCACTGGGGAGATGAGAAACCTCCCATGCCAAAGAATTTTAAGTAGTTTATGTAGATTTCCTGCCCTCAAGGAGGTGGAGCATAACTGCCCACTCCTTAATTTGGGGCTTCGAATAATGACTCCATGAGTATGAAAGGAAAGGAGATGGTGGGGGTAGTGAAAGGGCACATACTACCTCAGCCAGATGATGAAGGTCAATATGATAAGTAATGTCATGTTGAAAGTATGTGTCTTTGATATGATGTAATGAAAATAGCAGTTTACATCCATGATCTTAATCTCAAAAGGCTACAAGCCCAGTATAATGAGAAAAACATCAGACAAATCCCAATTGAGGGCCATTCTAAAAAACACCCCATAGACCTCCTCGGTACTGCCTACATCATCAAACACAAAGTCACAAAGGGTCACAGACAACAGGAGCATAAGGAGCTATGAAGACTAAATGTAATGGGGCATCCTGGATGGTACCCTAGAACAGAAATAGAGAGAGGCTGAAAACTAAAGGAGCCTGAATAAGCATTGGTTTGCTGGGTGTGGGCTACATTTACTCTGCACTGTCTTCCCAACTTTTATGTAAATCTCATATAGAAAGTTTATCTACACTAATAAAAGAGAAACAAGCAAATTAACCATCACTCCCTCACTCCACTACACCCACCAGCCAATCAGAGCAACTATGTACATTAACTCAACAAAGATGGCGGTTAGTTTGCATACACAGGTGCCAAAGGAAGACTGAAGACGACTGAAGATGGCGGCAGCCATGGAGCTTAAACGAGCAGGAGGCTTGGGTTGCTCCGGTCAACAGAGGAAGCCAAGCTTCCCACTGTCCCCGTACTCTGCTCAAGGAGTGGCTGGAGGCCTGGGTCGCAGGGGGCCTGGGTTGCCAGGGGAAATCCAGCCTTTCAGTCCACCCTAGATTCCACTGGAGGAGCTGGAAAAAAAAATTAAAAAGGAGGGTCTGGGAGCAGCCAGAGCTGAGAAGCCAAGCCTCACTGCTACAGCCGGACCAAAGGCCTGGGGCCCAGGTGCTGGAGGACATCTGGTGCCGCCAGCCAGGGGAAGGAAGGCCTATTGCGCTATTCTTCGTGCAACGGCCCACTAGTTTTTTAAAATAAAAGGTGACTGTGCCAAATCCTACTTAAATTACAGATTCGTGAGTGAAATAAATGTTACTGTTTTACATTAAAAAATGCATACATTCTAGTCTAGGAGGAATTTAAGAGCAAACAAAATGGATAATGCTGTAAGAGAAATGGAAAATTGCAAGTAGCATGTTTTAAAAATCAACAATGAATTAATATAGAGGTAAAAACAATTTATAACAAAATAAAAGATATAGAAATCAGTCAAATAAGTTCTAACATTATATGAATCTCTGAGGAAGAAAGCTAAAGCATCTTAACAAAAGGAAGATAAATAACCCAATCAAAAAATAGGCAAAGGATCTAAATAGACACTTTTTGAAAGTGGACATACAGAAAGCCAAGAGACATGAAAATATGCTCAAAGTCTCTAGTCAGCTGAGAGATGCAAATCAAAACAACAATGAGGTACCATCTCACACCTGTCAGAATGGCTATCATCAACAAATCAACAAACAACAAGTGCTGGTGAGGATGTGGAGAAAAAGGAACCCTCGTGCACTGCTGGTGGGAATGCAGACTGGTACAGCCACTGTGGAAAACGGTATGGAGTTTCCTCAAAAAATTAAAGATGGAACTCCCATTTGATCCAGTGATCCCACTTCTGGGAATATATCCCAAGAAACCAGAAACACCAATCAGAAAGGATATATGCACCCCTATGTTCATAGCAGCACAATTTACCATAGCTAAGATTTGGAAATAGCCTAAGTGCCCATCAGCAAATGAATGGATTAAAAAGCTGTGGTACATCTACACAATGGAATACTATGCTGCTGTAAAAAAGAAAGAAGACTCTTGCCGTTTGCAACAGCATCGATGGACATAAAGAGCATTATGCTAAGTGAAATAAGGCAGTTGGAGAAAGATAAATTTCACAAAATCTCACTAATTTCTGGAATATAATCAACAACATAAACTGCTGAAGAAAAATAGATCCAGGGACAGAGAAGCATCAAACAGACAGTCAAACCTCAGAAGGAAGGCAGGGGAGGGTGGTGGGTGGGTAAGAGATCAACCAAAGGACTTGTATACATGCATATAAGCACAACCAATGGACACAGACAGTAGGGGGGTGAGGTATGTGCTGGGGGGTAGGAGTGGCTGGGAAGAGGTCAATGGGGGGAAAAGGAGACATAGGTAATACTTTCAACAATAAAGAATTTTTAAAAAGAAAGAAAACTAAAGCAATGGAACAAAGCAAAACTAATAGTAATGAAAATTTCCTGAAATTTAAGATGATTTGAAGGTACATATCGAAAGGACACTGAATGCTTAGAAAAATAGATCCTGAAGGTTTAAAACCAAACATATTCTAATAAAACTTCTGGGTTTTAAAGGGGGAAAAAGTCCTTAAGCATTCATCAGTTAGACACTGAAAATGGAAAGAAAATCAGATTTCCAGGATACTTTTTTCACCAAAGCCAGAATATAATTGAATAACGTTTTAAGGAAATAAGCTTTTTATTTTTTAATGAAATGTGAAGCAGAGCTATACATATATTCACGGGTAATGGCAGCAGACTATTGTGAACATTCAGATCATAATTCCCATGGACATCCTGATTCCTACGGACCCTTTCCCAAGGCGTCTACCAGAGAAAAGTTTCATGCACCCGGAAGAGTGGAGAGTCACTGGCTCAAGGACAGATAGAGTCTGCACCGTCAAAACTCCCTGGGAGACAGGTGTGACCTGTGACTGAGTTGAGATTCCACACAGTGAGAGAAGGGCTGTGCTCTCTGTCCTCCACGCTTGCTCTCCTCCCCCATGCTGGCTATGTCCACAGTACTCTAAGAACTTAAAGGATGTAGAAACACAAAATCGTTGAATTCTGTGTCCCTGCTAACATGTATGTTACTGTAACACGAAATCCGTGTAAGGGGCTTGGCCCCCACCACTGGCTACAAAATGAACAAGAAATAAACTTCTGTGACTTCAGAAATAACAATGAAATTCATCTCATGAGCAGAATAAATGAGAAATGTATTTTTATCTCCATAAATGAAGAACAAAGTATTTAATACAAAACTAATTCATGATTTAAAAGCATTTAAAATATTAAAGACAAAATGGAACTTTTTAACATGAAACCTGAAACAAACATCATAGTTAATGGTAAAAATTTGAAAATATTCCTCTGTGAGATGCCTGTCCTCATGATTTGTAGTGAACATTGCATTAGAAATTGGTCCTGGCAATGAGAAAAGAGGAAGGAAGGAAGGGAGGGAGGAAGGGAGGGAAGGAGGGAGGGAGGGAGGGAGGGGAGAAGGGAGGAGGGAGGAGGGAGGAGGGAGGAAGGAGGAGGGAGGAGGGAGGGAGGGGAGAGAAAGAACAGATATAAAGATGGAATAGAAGAAATATATATAAGTGTCATCATTTACAGATGACATGATTAAGTACACAGAAAATCTAAACTAATAAAAGCAAAATATTAAAATTAACCGTTTCTCCGAGACAGGGTAAGCCACGCCCACC
>PVJC01010462.1:0-43647 GCA_004026665.1 Murina feae
AAAAAAAAAAAAAAAAAACACAACATGAAATATCAACAAAACCAAGAGCTGGTTCTTTGAAAGGATAAACAAGATTGATGAACCTCTAGCCAGGCTTACAAAGAAGCAAAGAGAGAGGACCCAAATAAACAAAATTAGAAATGAAAGAGGTGAAAGAACAACCGATCCCAGTGAAATACAAATGATTATGAAAAAAATACTATGAACAATTCTATTCCAACTAAAAGGACAAGCTAGATGAAATGGACATAGTCTTGGAAAAATAAAAGCTTCCAAAACTCAACCAAGAAGAATCAAAAAACCTGAATAGGCAGATAAATACCAAAGAAATTGAAACAGTGATCAAAAATCTTCCAGTAAACAAAAGCCCTGGTCTGCATGGTTTTACAGGGGAATTCTACCAAGCATTCAAAGAAGAACTAAAACCTATCCTCCTCAGACTATTACAAAAAATTCAAGAGAAAGGCACATTGCCAAGCTCTTTCTATGAAGCCAGCATTACTCTAATACCAAAACCAGATAAAGACACCACAAAAAAGGAGAACTACAGGCCAATATCCTTGATGAACATAGATGCTAAAATCCTCAACAAAATTCGAGCAAACTAGATTCAGCAATACATTAGAAAGATCATACACCTTGACCAAGGGGATTTATTCCAGGAATGCAAGGATGTACAACAACTGCAAATCAATAAATATGATACATCACATAAATAAACTGAGAGACAAAAATCACAAAATAATATCAATCAATGCAGAAAAAGCACCTGACAAAATCCAACACCATTTCTTGATAAAAACTCTCAGTAAACTGAGAATAGGGGGATCATACCTCAACATAATAAAAGCCCTATATGACAAACTTACAGCCAACATCATACTCACTGAGCAAAAACCAAATCCATTTCCCCAAAGAACAGGAACAAGTCAAGGATGCCCACTTTCACCACTCCTGTTTGACATGGTAATAGAAGTACTAGCCAAAGCAATCAGACAACAAGAAGAAATAAAAGGCATCCAAATAGGAAAAAAAGTAAAACTGTCTTTATTTGCAGATGACATGATACTATACATAGAAAATTCCAAAGACGTCATCAAAAAACTACTAGACCTAATAAATGAATTAGGCAATGTAGCAGGATACAAAATTAACACCCAGAAATATATGGCCTTGTTATACACCAATAATGAACTCACAAAAAGAGAAATAAAAAAAATAATCCATATACCACTGCACCAACAAAATTAAGATACCTAGGAATAAACTTTACTAAGGGCATATAAGACCTGTACTTGGGAAAACTATAGGACATTGAAAAAAAAGATAGAGAAAGACATAAACAAATGGAAGAACATACCATGTTCATGGATTGGTAGAATCAACATCATTAAAATGTCCATACTACCTAAAGCAATCTACAGATTCAATGCAATACCCATTAAAATACTAACAGCAAATTTCAAAGATCTAGAACAAACTCTCCAAAAATTCATCTGAATAAAAAAGACCCTGGATAGCCACAGCAATCCTGAGAAAGAAAGAACAAAGTTGGAGGGATCACAATACCAGATATTAAGCTATATTACCAAGCCATGGTTCTCAAAACAGCCTAGTACTGACACAAGAACAGACATGTAGACCAATGGAACAAAATAGAGGACCCAGAAATTGACCCAAGTCATTATATTCAACTAATATTTGACAAAGAAGGCAAGAGCACACAATGGAGTCAAAACAGCCTCTTTAATAGATAGTGCTAGGAGATTTGGTCAGATGCATGCAAAAAAATGAAACTATATTTGCCAATGTTATATCGATAAGGGTTTAATCACCAACATTTGCAGTGAACTCATACAACTCAACAAAAGGAAGATAAACAATCCAATCAAAAATTGGCAAAGGACCTAAATAGACATTTTTTGAAAGAGGACATTCAAAAAGACAAGAGACACATGAAAACATGCTCAAAGTCACTAATTATCTGATAGATGCAAATAAAAACAACAATGAGGTACCACCTCACACCTGTCAGAATGGTTATCATCAACAAAGCAACAAATGACAAGTGCCGGAGAGGATGCGGAGTAAAAGGAACCCTCTTTCACTGCTGGTGGGAATGCAGGCCGACTGTGGAAAACAGTATGGCATTTTATCAAAAATTTAAAAATGGAACTGCCATTTGACCCAGTGATCCCACTTCTAGGGATATATCCCAAGAAACAAGAAACACTAATCAAAAAGGATATATGCATCCCTATGTTCATATCAGCACAATTTACAATAGCTAAGATTTGGAAACAGCTTAAGAGCCCATCAGCAGATGAGTGGATTAGAAAACTACAGAATGGAACACTACACTGCTATAAAAAAGAAGGAATTTTTACCATTTGCAGAAACGTGGATGGACCTGGTGAACATTATACTAAGTAAAATAAGCCAGGCAATGAAAGACAAATACCACATGAACTCACTCATTTATGGAAACTCAAAAACATTATAATCTGATGAACAAAAAGATAGATACAGAGGCAGAGAAGCATGGAACAGACTGTCAAAGTACAGTGGGAAGGCTGGGGAGTGTTGGCAGGGGCAGGGGTAAGAGATCAACTGAAGGACTTGTATGCATGTATATAAGCATAACCAATGGACACAAGACACTGGGAGGTGAGGGGTGAGGGCATGCGACAGGGAGTAGGGGAGGTGAGGGGAAGGTCAATGGGAAAAAAAGGAGATATATGTACTACTATTTGTAATACTTTAAATAAATGTGTATATGTGTGTGTGTGTGTGTATATATATATATATATATTCTAATAAAAGAGTAATATGCAAATTAACCATCACTCCAAGACACTTAAGCCATGTCCACCAACCAAAGCCATGCCCACCAGCCAATCAGAGTGGCTGCATGCAAATTAACCCAGCCAAGATGGTGGCCAGCAGCCACAGAGCTAGAGCAAACAAGAGGCTTCCATTGCACCAGCGATGGAGTTGAAACTGCTTTCCTAGGCTGGCCAGGCCTTTGCTCAAGGCAACAAAGTTTCAATTATAGAAGATAAATAAATCCCAGAAACCTAATTCTAGCCAGCCTCACTGGGACATTGGGTCAATGGGAGCTATGGGCAGCCTAAAAACAGCTCTCAGCCCCTCACCCAGGCTTGCCACTCTCCTATGGGGTGAGGGTCCCCACTCAGGGCTTGGCCAGCCTGCAAACAACCATCAGCCCATCACCCAGGCTGCCCAGGCATGCCAGCAGGTGGACATTCCCCTAGGGTTCCCAGACTGTGAGAGGGCACAGGCTGGGCTGAGGGACCCACCCAAGTGCACAAATTTTTTTGCACTGGGCCCCTAATATATATATATATATATATTAAACTAGAGGCCCAGTGCATGAAATCATGCATGAGTAGTACCCCTAGGCTTAGCCTGCAATCAAGGCCATCTTCTGTCTACTTGCCAGTCCCCTGTCCTGCCTTGCCACCACCCACCCTGGTTCCCAGTGGTTCCATGTTTGCCATCCAGCAATCAGAGCCTGCAAGCCAGTGGGAGGGACCAAGAGGTCTGCCTTCCGCCCACTTGCCAGTCCCCAGTCCTGCCCTACTGCCACCCATCCCATGGTTCCCCATTGGCTATCCAGCGATCAGAGCCTGTGAGATGGGGGGGAGGGTCAATGCACCTCATAGCGACTGGTCGATCAGTCATTCTGGTCGTTAAGCCATTATGGTTGCTGGCCTTTTAGTATATAGGATGTACATCATATGGCCTGACTCTTGTGGCTAATTGGTTGAGCATCAGCCTGTGAATCTGGAAGTCATGGCTCGATTCCCCAGTCAGAGCACAGGCCCGGGGTTGCAGGCTCAGTACCCACTGGGTTGCATGCAGAAGGCAGCTGATCAATGATTCTCTCTCATCATTGATGTATCTATCCTTCTCCCTTCCTTTCTAAAATGAATAAAAATATGTTTTTAAAAAATTAGAAATACATCATATGTATTTTTATAGGAGACCTTAGCTCTTAAAAAACTTTGAGGAATGAATAAATGAATAGACAAATGAATAAATAAAGATTTCCATCACCCTAAATTTTTTTGAAATTTCTATTTTTTTTAATATAACACTACATTAAGTTGAATACTAAAAACAAAAAGTGGCTATTATTTAAAATGTAATGTTGGGCATTCTCTCAGCACACATTTTCCACACCAGAAAGTTAGAGTTTTACAGACCTTAATTCCTGTCTCTAAACTCATTTCACATCCAAACAAGCTGTTTTATTCAATAAATATTTATAGAGTTCCCTCCTGACACACATTCAAAGTTGTTCTGTCAAAGAGAAAAGGTTAGCAGAGCTCAATTAGACCAAGTGGAACGCTTGAGAGAACAGAACTGTCTTTGGCATTTTTTGAATGTTAATACTGAATTAGTGGATTCCATGCCCTTGGACAAGGAATTTTGTAGCTCTGGGCTGGAAATGACAAATTTGTCAGCAGCACTTGCCCACACCAATCTCGATGAGGATAGGTAATAAACCATCACATCAGGGTTACACATGACAGTATAAAGAAAAAAATTTATTTTCAGGTAAGCATTTCTCAGCTACTTCAGGTCCTTAAAGAGCCTTTGAGACTCATAATCAGAGGTTCAATTCCACCTCAGAGGAAGGTGCCATTTACTACAGAAATATCTGCAGAAGAGACAACTAAGCAAAATATTTAAAGAATCTTCTGGGGAAAATGGGAAATACTTCTTGAAACTCTGTTTTCTTATCTTCTAATTGTGCCTTTTAAGTAAAAGCTAAGATGTGCAGTAATTCCCAGCTTGGTTACCAGAGAATTCCCATTTAAACACTGGATATAAACAACTGAAATTGAGATGCAAACTGAGCAAATGTTCAGTTTAGTAAGACAAGTGCATGTTACAGCCGGAGATTTGGAAAGAACCATGTGGATCTGAAATGTAATGCCTCTATTGTTATGGGAAAAAGCAAGAACAAATGCAGATCTTTTTTGTTACGTGACTGATGTGTATAACTGGATGCAGAATAATGCTACTGATAACTAAGGAGTTACACAAAAACATGAAGGAATCTTTGATGGGGATGAAGTAAAAAGAGAGGAATAAATTAAATACTAGTTCTACTTCTTTTCTCAACTGTGTGTTTTCAGCAAACGTCACCACATAAATATTTCTAAGTCATTAATCAGTATTAGATATTGTCTCACCAAATTAAAAATGCCCAAGCTCTGGTATTTAACTGGACCACTAACATGCTATTTACGTTTAGGCAAGTTTCCTTGCAAGACACCATTTTTATCAATAAAAATAGAACTAATAATATGTTTCCTCCTTTTCTCTCAAGATCACTGTAAGGAGAAAAATGAGGTAGTAAAAAAATGTAAAGTTCTGTATTTGAGTTCAAAGTGTCACCAGTTTACAATAAGTCAACTGTCCAAATAAATGACTGGAAAAAATATGCTTAAAACTATACAGAGCCCAGCCAGTGTTGCTCAGTGGTTGAGCTTCGACATACTAGTATGAACCAGGAGGTCACAGTATGATTCCTGGTCAGGCACATGACTAGCTTGCGGGCTCAATCCCTAGTGTGGGACATGCAGGAGGCAGCCAATTGATGAATCTCTCTCATCATTGATGTTCCTATATCTCTCTCCCTCTCCCTTCCTCTCTGAAATCAATAAAAATATATTTTAAAAACAAACAAGAAAACCTTTCCACACTTAATAGTGAAAAACCTTATAACCATATTCAGCAGATATCTAAGTTTTTGGTGGGAAAGTTATACTACCTTGTAAGTTACAAAACACCAAAATTTTCTATTCTAAGAGCCAAACTTAACTAATAATGAAAACTAAGCCTACCATATCCTTTATTCATATCTAGTTCTATTATATTTGCATAGATATTTCCTTGAGGAAAACATAAACCATCTTATAATCCCTGTGTAGTTCCTGCCATGGATCTTCCCAGTCTGTTATTAATAAAAAGAAACTTTTAGGGCAAAGAAAGAATAATAAATGTTTGCCTACTAGCAAATAATTTGCAGATAGACTATCATAACACTTTTTTATTATTTGTTTGCTTTTTGCACAGCCTAAACATGTGTCATTGCATCTTGGGAAAGATTTATTTTTCAAGATTAGATGAGAGATGGCAAGCAATTGGAGCCTTCATCCGGTTATCTGCAAGAATGACATCATACCATGTTTATGTTGGTTATGTCCACCAGGACATTAAACAATTCTGGCTTCTCAATAGGTTGAGGAAGAAAGACAAGAATATGTAATGAGTATCATTACTGAAGTGGCTTCAATCTCTGGGTCCAAATTACTATTATTGTGTGTCTCTAAGGCTTCTGATTCTGTAGAAATTCTTAAATAAAAATTTATCTCTTCTGTAAATTTTTTCTTGATTCTTAAAATAGAAGCACAGCTCTACCTTGAGCACAATGATGAAAGATGAGTGCATATGGCCCAATCTATTTGTATGAGTGAGTCGGCTTGATTTCCTTTTTGGCAACTGTAAACTCAAAGCATTAGGAATAAATGTGTTCCTTCAAGAAAAATATGCTTTGTTTGATTGAATAATGCTCTGATATAAGCAAAAGAGTCTTTTAAAAATGGAAAAGATCTGTGAAGAACTGAATGAGATATTCTATCATAATGGAAGTAAAACTATTCACTTAAAATTTTTAAAGACATTCTTGGGCATTCTCATCTAGAATATAACAATGGCATAGCTTTTTTCCACTGACCCATGGCCAAAACCAAGTGTTTAGCTTTCAGTATTAGTTAGAATTTATTGGTTATAATAAACAGAAATCAACATCAAATCACCACAGAAGACAAGAAATGCACCAAAGGGTTGTCAGGTACTACACAGATTCAAAGATAATACTAGTGAGTCAGATTCAGAAAAGAACAAGAATCAGAGAAAGTAAATATGTACTCAAATTTCCAATGGAATATAACTGATTGGCCTAATTTGAGACACTATGGTAAGAGAAGTCATGAGGCATTGATCGGCAATCCCAGAAAAACTGCACAGAGGAAAAGTGATGCCTGAAAAGGAAAATGGGGTGCTGCTATAAGATGGGAGGAAGGGGAATAAATATACACCGCACTGTCCTTCATATTTTGGCTATGATCAGTACAAAATGAAAAGGCAGATTGCAACATAGGCCCAGTTTCAATCAGGTAATTGACCATATATATGCATGTTTATTTCCAAACTCTCTATTCTATTTTATTAATCTACTAGAGGCCTGGTGCACAAAAACTTGTGTACTCGGGGTTGGGGGGAGCCCTCAGCCCAACCTGTACCCTCTTGCAGTCTGGGACCCCTTGGGGGATGTCCAACTGCTGGCTTAGGCCCACTCCCTGAGCAATCGGGCCTAAACTGGCAGTCAGACATTCCTCTGGCAGCCCGGGAGCCCTGGGGGATATCCACTTGCCAGTGGGGATCAGGCCTAAGCTGCACTCGGACATCCTTAGCACTGTTGAGGAGGCAGGAGAGGCTCCCACAACCACCACTGTACTGGCAGCCATCAGCCTGGGTTGAGGCTGAGCAGAGCTCCTCCTGTGGGAGCACACTGACCACCAGGGGGAAGCTCTTGCTTTGAGTGTCTGCCCCATGGTGATCAATGTGTGTCATAGTCACCAGTCATTTCCAGTTAGGGTCAATTTGCATATTACCCTATTATTATATAGAATATTATATATGATGTGACTATTTTTGTCACAGTACCATACTGTTTTGATTATTATAGCTCTGAAATCTATACTATACATGTGATACCTCCAGTTTTGTTCTTTCTTTCCTCAAGATTGCTTTGGCTATTCAGGGTCTTTGTGATTCCATACAAATTTTAGGATTCTTTGATATAATTCTGTCATTTGTATTTTAATGGGATTACAATGAACCTGTAGATTGCTTTGGGTAGTATGGACATTTTAACAATATTAATTATTTCAACATGAACATAGTATATCTTTCCATTAATTTGTGTTGTCTTCAACTTATTTCATCAATGTCTTATAGTTTTCAGAGTATCTAATCTAATAAAAGAGTAATATGCAAATTAACCCTCACTCCATTACACCTAAGCCATGCCCACCAGCCAAGCCATGCCCACCAGCCAATCAGAGTGATGATATGCAAATTAACCCAGCCAAGATTGTGGCTGGCAGCCACGAAGCTAGAGCAAACAGGAGGCCAGTGATGGAGGAAATTGCCTGCCTAGGCCAGCTGTGGCCTCCGCTCAAGGCAACAAAGTTTCAATTATAGAACCCACAGAGCTGAAGCAAACAGGAGGCTTTGATGCCTGCCTAGGCAGGCTGTAGCCTCCACTCAAGGCAACAAAGTTTCAATTACAGAAGATAAATAAACCCCAGAAACCTGCATCCAGCCAGCCTCGCCGGGACCTTGGGTCAATGGGAGCTGTAGCCAGCCTGAAAACAGCCCTCAGCCCCTCATTCAGGCTGGCCAGGAACCCCAGTAGGGACTTGAACCCTGAAGGGACTGTGGGAAGCCTGAAAATAGCCCTTAGCCCCTCACCCAAGCTGGCCACACCCTCATGGAGTGTGGGTCCCCACTGGGGGGCTTGGCCAGCCTGCAAACAGTCATCAGCCCCTCACCCAGGCTGCCCAGGCACGCCAGCAGGTGGACATCCCTGATGGGTCCCAGACTGCAAGAGGGCACAGGCCAGGCTGAGGGATCCCCGAGTGCACAAATTTTTGTGCACGGGGCCCCTAGTATATATTATAATTGCAAATGACATAATCTTATATATTTTTTGAAAACCTAAAGAATCCACCAAAACTATTAAACTAATAAATTAATTCAGTAAAGACACAGGATACAAAATTAATATACAGAAATTGGTTGTGTACCTATACACTAATACTGAGTTATCAAGAAGAAAAATTAAGGCGTTGACCTGTTTGGCTCAGTGGATAGAGCATCGGCCTGTAGACTGAAAGGTCAAAGGTTCGATTCCAGTCAAGGGCATGTGCCTTGGTTGCAGGCACATCCCCAGTGGAAGGTGTGCAGGAGGCAGCTGATCGATGTTTCTCTCTCATCAATGTTTCTAACTCTCTGTCCCTCTCCCTTTCTCTCTGTAAAAAATCAATAAAATATATTTTTTTAAAAGAGAAATTAAGAAAACAATCCCACTTACAATTGCATCAAAAAGAATAAAACATTTAGGAATAGAAATAACCAAGTAGGTAAAAGAATATATACATGAAACCAACTGGTGGTTTTCAGAGAGGGGAAGTATAAAGTGGCAGGAAAAATAGGTGAAAGAGGTTAAGAGGTAACTATACTATAACTTCTAGTTATAAAACAAATGGCATGTGTATATAATGTAAAACTTAGGAAATAACCTATATAATAAAAGGGTAATATGCTAAGTGTCAGGTCGTCTGTTTAACCAATCATAGCATAATATGCTAGTGATATGCTAATGATATACTAAGGCTGCTCAACCGCTTACTATGACGTGCACTGACCACCAGGAGGCAGATGCTCCAACCAGTAGGTTAGCTTGCTGCTGGGGTCCAGCCAATCGGGACTGAATGAGACAGGCCAGACATGCCCTGGAGTCCTCCCACGGTCCCTCCCTGGCTGACCATACACTCACGCCTCTCCTCAGCCCCAATCATGCACCAGTGGGGTCCCTTGGCCTGGCCTGTGCCCTCTCACAATTTGGGACCCCTCAGGGGATGTCAGAGAGCTGGTTTTGGCCCAATCCCACAGGCCAGGCTGAGGGACTACACTGGTGCATAAATTTGTGCACCAGGCCTCTAGTGGTTCATAATATTGTAATATTTAGAATTGTGACAGATAGCAACTAGATTTAACATGAGAATCATTTTGCAATATACATAAATATTGAATCCCTATAATATACACCTGAAACTAATGGAATATTTTAAGACAATTATACATCAATAATAAAAATGAGGCCCAGAATATCAGTACAAGCCTTTGCCCATGCCTCTTAATTTGTCTCCATATGACTCCAGTCTTCTAATCTGACTGAAGATATATTTTCAATACTTATTATTTGGGACCAGGCCGGTACCTAGGACACATCCTGTTTTGCAGTTCAGTATCACAAGAAGAAAATCAAGCAAACTGCCAAATATCCTTTTAAAAGAATGCAGATTAAATATTTGTGATTTGTTTTATTTTGCAGGAAACATAACTGCTTATAACCCTATGAAAAATGCTCAATGTCACTCACTATTCACCAGAGAGATGCAAATTAAAACAACAGTGAGATACCACCTCACACCTGTCAGAATGGCTATCATCAATGTCAATAAACAATAAATGCTGGCGAGGATGTGGGAAAAAAGGAACCCTAGTACACTATTGGCAGGAATGCAGATACAACCCCTATGGAAAACAGTGTGGAGTTTCCTCAAAAAATTGAAAATTGAACTGCCATTTGACCCAGTGAGTCCATTTCTAGGGATACATCCTAAGAAACCTAAAGCACCAATCAGGAAGAATATATGCACCCCTATGTTCATAGCAGCACAATTTACAAGGCTAAATTCTGGAAACAGCCCAAGTGCCAAAAACCTGTGGTACATATACATGGTGGAATATTATGCAACTGTAAAAAAGAAGGATCTCTTACCCTTTGAGACAGCATGGAGGTACCTGGAGAATATTATGCTAAGTGAAATAAGCCAGACAGAGAAAGGTAAGTATCACTTTATCTCACTTATATGTGGAAACTAATGAACAAAATAGAACCAGAGACATCAAAGCATGCAACAGATTGAGGTATTTCAGAGGAAAGGGGTGGGGTGGGAAGAGATTAACCAAAGAATTTATATGCATATATGTATAACCCATGGACACAGATAATAGTGCGGTAAAGGCCTGGGGAGGGGGCAAGAGCAGGGTGGAGGGAATCAATGGGGGGGAAATGGGGACATCTGTAATATTTTCAACAATAAAGACAAAATTAAAATAAATAAGCTCTCAGTGCTACAAAACTAGATTAGATGCATTCCAACTTCTAAAGGAAAAGAAGGTATTGAAGACAAGAGGGAATTCAAACAATATACACTTTCTATAAGGAACCACCAACAACATAAGAAGGGCTGATATTTACTGACCATTTGTTTACTAGAAGCAAAAAAATGTCTGGAGCCCTTTACATGCAGTAACTCATTTGCTTCTCACAGTAACACTATTTGTAACAAATACATTACCTTTAATTTACAGGTGAGTCAAATGAACCAGGAGGTCACGGTTCATTTCCCATTGAGGGCACATGCCTGGATTGTGGGCTCAGTCCTTAGGCGGGGCATGCAGGAGATAGCCAACCAATGATTCTCTCTCATCACTTATGTTTCTATCTCTCTCTCCCTCTTCACGCCTCTCTGAAATAAACAAAAATATATTTTAAAAATAAAAATAATTAAAAAAAATAAAAACCACAGAGCTAGAGAAACTCAGGGCTAAAATTTTAACCCAACTCAGTAATGACCAAAATTTTTTTAAAAAATCTATCTCTTGTAGAAAAAATTTAAAAAATAAAGCATCCAGATGCAAATATATATTGGACCTTTCCAGGACTTGGTCTGTTGGTGAGATTGTCTTGCCAAAAAATGACAGATATATATATATGAGAAAACCTTCAGAGGCTCAAGAAAAGAGAGGTGGGTTTACTTATACAACTGCCTCTTGGGCCTGCTCTGCTTTTTGCTTCTCTTCTGCTCTGAGGATTTGGTAATTGGTATTTAAAGTAAGAAGCTGTTGTCTAGCAAAAGGCTGTTGGTCCAATCTTTAGGTAGATTGGTTTTTTAACCCTTCATAGCTTGTCTTACAAATGCTACCCTCTTGCACTACCTAAAAAAGGCAATAACTAAAGACTTTGGACAGACAGTACTGGGCAGTGTTACTGGCCAGACAACAACCAAAAGGAATAAATGATTAAATGTTAAGGAAGGAGAATGTAAAGTTGCCCTTTATCTTTCCTGACCTCTGGAGAACTTGTCTGACAATAGCTTCTTTTAGCATGTATCCACAATGCCTGAATCAGAGACCACCCTTCTGATATACGCAACGTAGAAAACATTAAATATTGTTGAAAGATCACTTTGAGTGACATTGCTCCTAACAAAAGCCTTGATGTAGAATTCCTTTCAGGATTTGCCATAAGCCTCTCCCTCAGAGACATCTGCAGTGGTAAGATAACTTACACACATATGAAAAATTAAACTTCCAGAGACTAATAGCAATTTAGGAAGAACAAAATTATCTGGTTGTGATAAAAAAATTATGTTGCATAATATCAGGGGACATTTGTAAAAGAAAAAAAAAAAGTATTTTTTCCTTCAGATGGATCCACTACAGAGAGTACCTCAGACTCCATGATTAGGCACATGCCAAGACTTCAGTACACATGCATTCATTATACCACAGGGCATAACATGATAAATAAGGGCTTGATCAAAATTTCTTTGCAGCAGAAAGAAGTCTGACTTAAGTATGCAAGCCACAATTCACACCTAATTCTAAATCCATGCCACAGAAGAACTGAAGATGGTTTCTAAATGTCTGAACATGTCCTACAGTAGATAATATAAAAGTATGTTCCCCTACTACTATTATAAAAGAGAACCCATTTTGTTATTAGTAAAAATGTTAATTACATTAGGCTAAGATATTCTAAAAATAAATCCCTAGTTCTTATGTCTCAAACACCAAAGTTGCTTATTTCTTTCTCAGTGCAAAGTGGACGATGGCAGATGGCTCTGCACGGTGGTACTTCTTCCATCTCTAGAACCTTATTGATGCCTATATGCCACCAGCTGGAGGGGATAAAAAGCATACCCACTTTTTAAAGGCTACATACCAGAAGAGGTATATGTCAGTTCTACTCACATTATATTAATGAAAAGTAGGTGCATGGCCTTATATAGATGACAAAGAGGGTGGGAACTGTAGTCTGTGTCTAGGAAGCCACCACACAATTATGCCTCCACTAATACAGAACACAGAGAAAGGTTTTGATAGTCACTAAGTCATCTCCAGCACAAGTCAACAAGAGTACAAACATGTTCAGCTGGACTGACAACAGGATTTCAAAGGCAGAATATTAATAGTTCAGGGTTCAAGGACCAATCATTCAAAATCAGTATGTCAGGAAATAGAAGACACAATTTTAAAGTAAAATCAAAATGCCAGTATAGCTTTATACAGGAGAACTAAGAATTTAAACTTGAATCAGTGGCCAATAGTTATTCTATTTTATGCCGTTCCATTGCACAGAAGAGACAGTGTGTAACAGGTGAGTCAGACAGACCAGACTGAAAGAATTGGTGAATGTCTACCTGTATGGGCTTGGGAGAGTCAGTTAAGTTCACTGATTTTCAGTTTCCTAGTGTATTCATTTGACTTTTAGTAATTAATAAATTAATTATATAAAAAGGACTTGGCAGAGTTTATGGTACAAATAAATGTTAAATAAGGTAGTCATTACCATTTCTAGTCTTTGTCATATAAGTTTTAGTTTTAGAGGTTACTCAACATCTTCAAAACCAAGTTCATGATCTTCTCTGACACTCATTTCAAGCCCTTGCCTAAGGGATAGTTCCATTATTGGAAAAACCATTGCTCCTTAGCACAAAATGTTGTAACCAACTTTGATTTCCTCTTATATCTTTATCCAAATGACGTGTATAAACACTCATCACGCATCTATCCAGCCTCCCTAATGCAGATTTCTATATTTTCTGTGAACTACTACAACTTTGCCTTAGATTTTCCTGCTACAAGCCTTTTTGTCCATAAGTAGCAGGTCACCTTGAAATACAGTAAGAAAAAATAGTTAAAACCACGGAATCCACCCTATCTAGTTCACTAACCCAATCAAAAATATTAAATCATAGATTTTTCCAATGTGTGCATTTTAAATCAAGGCTTAAATTCAAACTGTGGTCTCATATTTTAACAAATCACAACAGAAATTCCAAAGCAAAAGGTATTCATTGGTCTTGCATTGTAAAGCATTTTTCACCCCAAAGCAAACATATAAAATCATTTTACATCTTTGTTTACACACATATAAAGAGATCATTTATACTACCTTGCATAAAGGCAACTCTGCCATATTCAAACACCATGAATCTTATTTCCAAGCACCTGTAAGCATAATGCTCCTTTCATAACTCAACTATCTGACTTATTTAGCAGATCTGGCATGAGCTTCTATCATCCTTTCAGGGAAACGAAGCACTTCTCATATGAATTATCACCATCTTCTAATTTGTCTCTATGTTCCCCGTATTTCCATGGCATATTCCAGATGAGCAACATTTGACTATATAATGCAGACTGTCATCTAAAATGATAGCTGGAGGAAAAAAATTATTCTTTCAAATTCCTTCCTTTTACAGTATTCAGCTGAGTCATTTGAGCTCCATTTTACCTATTACGTGCATAATAGGGTTTTTTGTTTTTTTGTTTTTAAATATATTTTTTTGACTTCAGAAAGGAAGGCAGAGGGAAAGATGGCAACATCAATGATGAGGATCACTGATCAGCTACTTCCTGCACACCACCCTCTACTGGTGGGGATTGAGCTTGCAACTGGGCATGTGCCCTGACTGAATTGAACCATGATCTCCTGGTTCATAGATCGATGCTCAACCACTGAACCATGCTGGCTGAGCTGGAAAGGTTTTTAATAGATAAAACAGAGAGCAAATAAAATGAGCTTTAGAATCAGATCTGTCTTTGACTCTTTCTACAAAATGTTCCCTGTGTTGATTTGTATGTTAGCCAATTTTGAGACATTTTCCTTATTCAAAAATAGGGATATAATATCACACTCTGAAAAATTACCATTAAGTTAAGATAAACTCAATTTTAAGGTTCTTGAAATCAAATACCTTGTCTTGAGCATCTAACAACTCCCTACACTATGAAAGGCAGTCAATAAAGCATATATTTGTATTAGTGTTAAAAACAGGATATTATAAAAAATACCGGGAGCAATCATATACAACTCTAGGTAGAAGTAAACACTTATATGACAGAATAAACTTTATTTAATAAAATTACAGAAGCAATGAGCAAATAACAAAAGCTTCAAGCTAAAAACTAACTCAATAAGCTTTTCTTTTAGTTTAAATTCTTCATTGTTTAAAGTATTATATATGTCTCCTTTTTCCCCCATTGACCTCTCCCCAGCTGCTCCCACCCCTCAGCACATGCCCTCACCCCTGTACTGTCTGTGACCATAGGTTATGCTTATAACTGAGTAAACTTAAAAAAAAAGTCTTAGTTGCAGAATTCAGTGTTAGTACGTGGCCAAATAACCTATCTAGTCCTGAGATACAGAAAACTCAAAATGGCATAAGGAAAATACCTACAGGAAAGGGAGGAAGTGAAAGTCAGAAAAGGAAAAAAAAAGTATCTCTAATACCTCCAGTTTGAAGATTGTGGAAATTGGTAAGAATCTGTCTCCTGCCTGGCCAGCATGGCTCAGTAGTTGAACGTTGACCTATGAATGCAAAGGTCATGGTTCAATTCCAGGTCAAGGCACATGCCCACGTTGTGGGCTCCATCCCCAAAGTAGGGCGTGCAGGAGACAACCAATCAATGATTCTCTCTCATCATTGATATTTCTCTCTTTCTCCCTCTCCCTTCCTCTCTGAAATGAATAGAAACATATTATAAAGAAAAAAAAATTGTCTCCAAATGAATAACCAAAGTTATCAGATCCCCTTCACCAGGTTTCCATGGCAAAGTGGGCTTTATCTGTTCAGTTCCTGATTGTATAGCCATTCCTCTTTAACTACATTTGCATTGAGATTATCAAAATGTAGTAAGGCCTGACAGCATCTGCTTTTTTTTTTTAATTAAACAACTGTGTTCTATTCACGTGTGCCAGTTACTTAATAAGCATCCCAATGTTGAAAACATAAATCGGTCCTTTTTGTCCCAGTTCTTTTCTTTGGAACTGCATGTTTCCATAAAACAATGCAGTGTACTTTAATTTTTACTGCATTCATCTCTGATGACTTGTATCAAGTCACTCAAATTATCAACTAATGCAAAATAGGTCTGCTCGTGTTTTTGTGTTTTAAAATAAGGGGTGGGGGGAGGCAATTGGAACAACCACTGATGGTGTCTTATGAAGCTTGTTGTTAGTTAATGCCACAAGCTGAGCCACAGATTCAGCAAGGCTCCTTTTGGACCTAGTGATCAACAGCTTCCCACAAAGATGTGCTGTGGTGCTGGTAGACTCAGTGAGCTAGATATGATAATTTCCTGTTTTTTGAAACCTCAGCACCTTTTAGCAGCTCCTTTTCACAGAGGTGACTATAATTGGCATCACAGAAGATAGCCAGGCAGTTCTGTTCCCTCTTGAGTCTGTGCTTTCAGAATATCAGACCAAACAATACAAACTGAACTGGGAGAAAAAGAAAATGTAAGAAACATGTCTGAGGAGAGGCAAAGACGAAGGTGCTTGGGTTTATTTTCCTCCCTCCCACTATGATCTTTTGCAATGCTAACATGAGGGACAAGTCCAATGGAAGCAGATTTAGTATGGAGGACTTAGGAATGGACAGATTCTGCCCCACAGGCCTACTAAGACAAACCTCCAGGGTGCTGAACCACAGTGCTCAAACCCACACAGGTAACCTAGGTTCTCTGAAACTGTAGCAATAGCCCCACACCCTTTAGTGATGCAAAAGATCTCCGCCTGTAAAACAAGGGAAGCATCAAAAGTGGGTAGGAATGAAATTTTATTTATAACACTACATCACTCATTTTAAAAAAATCTTCTACATGTAACTCAAAAGTTCCAAAGTCCTCTGATCTTTGTGGGTCCCATTTGCAGGGTCTAGACTAGGTGAACCCTTCTCCATGCACTGTGGGAAAACATCCAATATCTTCAAGGGGCTCACATTCCTCTTGACTCATTTATAATTTAGCCTAATTTCTAACTACTACTCTCATCTCCTCTTACTTGTTCTCTTTTATGATTTACTAAAGGCCCGGTGCATGAATTTGTGCACAGGTGGGTCCCTCGGCCTGGCCTGAAGGAGGGACCATGGGAGGTTGGCTAGCCACAGCAGGTTGGCTGTGGGAGCACACTGACCATTGGGGGCAGCTCATACATTGAGCATCTTCCCCCGGCAGTCAGTGTGTCATAGCTGTGAGCCAGTTGGCTGGTTGGCCAGTGGGGAATGGTCACTTAGGCACATACACACACACACACACACACACACTAGGGGCCCAGTGCACAAAAATTTGTGTACTCGGGGGTCCCTCAGCCCAGCCTGTGCCCTCTTGCAGTCTGGGACCCCTCAGGGGCTGTCCACCTGCTGGCGTGCCTGGTCAACCAGGGTGAGGGGCTGATGACTGTTTGCAGGCTGGCCAAGCCTCCCAGTGTGGACCCTCACCCCATTGGGATATGGCAAGCCCCAGTGATGGGCTAAGGGCCGTTTTCAGGCTGCCCACAGTCCCTTCAGGTTTTGGGTCCCTACTGGGGTGCCTGGCCAGCCTGGGTGAGGAGCTGAGGGGCGTTTTCAGGCTTTCAGGCTGCGCACAGCTCCCATTGACCCAAGGTCCCAGCGAGGCTGGCTAGAATCAGGTTTCTGGGGTTTATTTATCTTATATAATTGAAACACTATTGCTTTGAGCCAAGGCCTAGGCAGGTAATGAAGGCTCCTGTTTGTTTCAGTTCTGTGGCTTCTATAATTGAAACATTGTTACCATGAACAGAGGCTCAGCCAGCCTAGGCAGGCAGTTGCAATGGAAGCCTGCTGTTTACTCTAGCTCTGTGGCTGCCGGCTGCCATCTTGGCTGGGTTAATTTGCATAGAGCTGCTCTGATTGGCTGGTGGGCATGGCTTGGCTGGTGGGGGTGACTTGGGTGTCCCGTAGAGATGGTTATTTTGCATATTACTCTTTCATTAGATTAGATAGATTTCCTTACACAAGGATAGAATAGGGAGCACATGGAGAAATGAAAGCTGAGAGAAGAGCAGGGTTCAAATATCTGCTCTGTGATTTATTAACACAACTCATAGGGTTAAAAGTGCATTAAATTTGATAAAGGTTTTAATATCCTGGTAGAAAATTCCTCATAATAGGTTATCTTCAGCTCTGTATTCAGCTTTCTAAATTAAGAGTTTCTAAATTAAGGATTTCTAAATTAAGTACATACACCTGTGTAACCTTATCAAAGAAAGAAGTACAACATTATTGAAACCATTTTATTTATTTAATGAGTTTACTTAAGAGATCATGTCTACATTTTTGTTAAGGCCTCAAAAGAGATCAGAATGCATATTTAAGAGCATTATCTGTTTGTTTTTTTAACTCTAGCAATTACTTTGTCCCATTTTACAAATGGGAAAAGTAATAACCAGATATGTTATGTTTTTAGTTCAAAACCACAGATGGAAGTGGGAAACAGCTTTAAAAATATGCTCTCATGACTGGTAGACTATATCTTTGCTGGGAAGATGGCCATAGGTTTCTGAACCAGCTCCTACCTTCCTTCCAGAATCTACATTTCACTGAGCCTAGCAGATCTTTCAGGTTCTTTTTTATCTTAGCGCATTGATTCTCAATCAGATTAAAGCTAGCATATGAGAATAAAGCTGCACAAAAGCCCTTCAGAGAATTATGCTTGGGCATAATTGAGTGACATCTTGACTTTGGGCTATATGACCTTTTTATAGAGTCTGAGAAAATTAAATTCATGTGAGATACCACAGGGGACAGTTGCTTCAAAGATGACAGGGTTTCACAATGAGAATCATTTCTACACCAAAATACTCAGAGGCTTTATTCTTTGACTGCTATAAAGGTACAAATAATGCCTGGCCCTTTCTAGATGCAAAGAGAAGACAGAATTTGAAATGTTGTTACTGTTGCTATTGTAGTATTCTCAGTGAAATAAAGCCAATTAATGTTTTCAAGTAAGTAAATCTGAATGGCAAAGTTCAGATTTAAAGTATTTAAAAACCCAGAGTACCACACTGTGTATGGTAAGTTTAGCCGAAATGTTACTTATATGTGTCAACAATTTAAAAGTCAATTTCAATCATTCTTCTCTTCAGAAACTTTTTAATGTAAATGAGTAGCAGGTTCCAGCTTATCAGGTATGTAATATATTCTATTTGGCTCAAAATAATTAATGGCACTAATAGTTACCTTTATTTGTGGGTTTTACTGTGTGGTAAATTATGGGCTAAGGACTTGATATCAAATATTTAATCCCTCCAGAAACTTATTGAAGGATGAGCTTAATATTTGTTAGAATAAATAAATGTAATTATTTCTGGGAGAAATACTTTTTTTCTGTCTACCATGTCTCCTCCTTTCCTATAGTATTTTTGGGTTATCCTTCCCACACTCTCTGTGATCCTATGGGTACTTTGAGTTCCCTTTCTTCTCCAACCCAAGGGAGGAAATACAAATCTCTGACTGGCCATTGAGAATAGCATCATCTGTCTGACCACAGTAATAACCCAAGTAAAATCAATAACCCAAGTAAAATCAACCAGATAATTGCCTAGGCCTTGAGAGCAACAATCCTGGTTTCTAATGTGGGGATATAAGTTTGACGATGACAGAGGTTTTCTTGCTTGATATAGGGAGAATATGAGAACGAAGCTACACATATATCAACCAACCTAAGAGGAGAAAAGAAACACTGTCCCAGCAATATCTTTTAAACTTCTTCACTAAACTGCCCAAAGCCAAACCACTCAGATTTTTGTGATATGGCCAATCAACTCCCCTTTCTGGTCAATTTGGTTAGATTTAGATTTATGTCACTTATAGACAAAAAAGACCAGACCAAAGTTTGTAAAAATTACTCAATATTACCTAATCATGTGGTAAAAGAAGGTTTAAAATTAGGACTCTAAGATGCCATAGCACATGTACAACAAGTTGGCATGAGAGTCTGTTTGTTGCCCTTAAAGAAATTATACTTCATTTATGTTCCTCTAGTTGGTGATAATTTGTCCATTGTACTCTAAATCTCAATTCTCCTCATTACCCATAGAACACAATTCTGAGACAGTGGCCGAGACCAGCAGAGTGAAACTAACTGGTATATATAATATCCAAATTGGACCACTGTATTAAATAAACAGGGGGTAAAAGAAAAAGGGAGAATAAAGAAAAAAGAAAAATCCCTCAAGGAGGACAGAATTAAACAAAGTACAGAGAGACACATGAGTGAATAATTATAACTAGAGGCCCAGTACACAAATTTGTACATAGGTGGGATCCCTCAGTCAGCCAGGGGGAGGGACTGCGGGAGGTTGGCTGGCCACAGGAGGTTGGCTGTGAGAGCACACTGACCGAGAGGCAGCTCCTGCATTGAGCATGTTCCCGTGGTGATCAATGTGCATCACAGCAACCGGTCGACTGGTCATTCACTCAACTGGTCATAACAGTTGCTTAGGCTTTTATATATAAACTAGAGGCCTGGTGCACAAAAATTTGTGCACTCGGGAGGGAGGGGTCCCTCTGCCCAGCCTGTGCCCTCTCACAGTCTGGGACTCCTCAAGGGATATCCACCTGCTGGCTTAGGCCCACTCCTTGGGTGATCAGGCCTAAGGTGGCAGTCAGACATCCTTCTGGCAGCCCGGGAGTCCTTGGGGGATTTCCACTTGCCAGCTGGTAGCAGGCCTAAGCTGCACTCGGACATCTTTAGCACTGTTGAGGAGGCGGGAGAGGTTCCCACAACCACCATTGTACTGGCAGCTGTCAGCCTGGCTTGTGGCTGAGCAGAGCTCCCCCTCTGGGAGTGCCCTGACCACCAAGGGCAGTTCCTGCATTGAGCATCTGCCCCCTGGTGGTCAGTGTGTGTCATAGTGACCAGTCATTCCCAGTGGTTCTGCTGTTAGGGTCAATTTGCATATTACCCTTTTATTATAGGACTAGGGGCCCAGTGCACAAAAATTTGTGCACTCAGAGTGGGGATACCTCAGCCTGGCCTGTACCCTCTCACAGTCTGGGACCCCTCAGGGGATGTCCACCTGCTGGTGTGCCTGGCCAGCCTGGGTGAGGAGCTGATGGCTGTTTGCAGGCTGGCCAAGCCGCAGTGGGGACCCTCACCCCATGGGGGGGGGGGGGTTCCAGCCTGGGTGAGGGGCTGAGGGCCATTTTCAGGCTGCCCACAGTCCCTACAGGGTTCAAGTCCCTACTGGGGTGCCTGGCCAGCATAGGTGAGGGGCTGATGGCTGTTTGCAGGCTGGCCACAGCCCTTTCAAGGTGGGTGTCCCCCCCACTGGGGTGCCTGGGCATCCTGGGTGAGGGGCTGATGGCTGTTTGCAGGCTGGCCACAGCTCCCATTGACCCAATGTCCCAGCAAGGCTGGCTGGAATCAGGTTTCTGGGGTTTATTTATCTTCTACAATTGAAACTTTATTGCCTTGAGCAGAGGCCACAGCCGGCCTAGGCAGGCAGTTTCCTCCATCACTGGTGCAATGGTAGCCTCCTGTTTGCTCTAGCTCCATGGCTACTGGCCGCCATCTTGGCTGGGTTAATTTGCATACAGCCAATCTGATTGGCTGGCAGGCGTGGCTTGGCTGGTGGGCGTGGCTTGGGTATAATAGAGTGGGGGTCAATTTGCATATTACTCTTTTATTAGATTAGATAGATGTGATAAGTATTATGTTAAAATTATTTATGCATATTGAGCTATAAAAGTAAGAGAAAAGTGTGAAAAGATATCTAGAGAATGTGAGATTTCCCAGAAGGAATAATACCCATACTGATAATTAAACAAAGAACAGAAACTTGCTCATTATAGAAAGTAGACAAAGAACATATTGTCAAAGATTCAAAGAATCCGAGTCAGAGATAGTCAGAAAATTGAGTTTTTAAGCATCAAATCCAGGAATCTAAGTTCATTAGTGCTGATCTTGCATTTGTTGTTGAACTGTATAAATCAGTCCTTTAATTCCAGTGCCTTTGTTACTGTTCTAGGATGTCTTGAGGTAAATCTATTTTATTCAGTACAAGAAATGTTTATTGAGTACTTTTTATATACTAAATTATGTGAGGGAATGTGAAATGTATGGGCAAGGGTGGAGAGGAGGCTGTAGGAGTTACTGGTGAACAGAGCTGGGTCATGATGAATGTACTCAATAGTCAAGATCTTAAAGAATTTTATTCAAAGAGTGAGAGATACAAATAGATAATCTCAATACAATTGGATAAGAACCCATATTTTACTATGAAAGCATAAAGAACAGTCATCTCAGAGGAAGCCACCTGGAACTTAGGACATCTGACCTAAATCTTTAAGGAAGAGTTCTAATGAAGCTAATTTTAAAAAAAGTAAGAAGGGCATTCCTGCAGAAGGAGAAACTTGAGCAGATATATGTAGAGTTAAACACCATGGAGTAGGCAAAAAAAATCAGAATAGGGTGGTATTATTTCAGCAGAATTATAAGGCAGAAAATTGCTAGAGAGGTAAATAGAGATAAGGTCATGGAAGGTTAAAAGTCTAAAACTTTATTCCATAGCTGATGAAGAACTGCCAACAGGCTTTAAACAGAAATGTGACTACACTTAGCTCTAATTTGGAAATTAAGCTAAGAGAGAGAACTAAAGACCAAGTTGTCAGTAAGAAGGCTAGTGCAAAATTTAAACCTATAGGATACATCTCAAGTTGAATTTGAGTAGAAGCATTCATACTGTTCTCTATTAGTCAAAGCATTAGTGCAAAGCTGTCAAAATCCTTTGGCCTCTCTGGATTATAAAAGCAAGGTAATTATACAGACTGTGTGGGTTACAAATGAAACTCATAACTAAGATAGATGTTCATTTTTAAGTGAATGACGTCAGAGAAATGGCAGCCTGAGAGATCTCCTTGGTCTCTCCCCTTGAAGTTTCAACAATTTGAACAGTTACAATTCAACAAAGAATTCCATGCTCAAGGCTGAAACACGTCTGAGATCTGTTCACTGAAACATCTAAAGGTGTGCAAGTGGGAGTGAACCTGGGAGGCCAGAAGGAAGAACTCAAAGGAGCCACCAACCAACACAGCCCTGAAGCCTGAAGCTAACTGTGGGGCTCAGCCCAGAGAGAGAGGGAATCAGGCTGTGAATGGAGCTCTCTTCAACTTGAAGGAGCAAAGAGACTCAGTGAGCATTCCTGCAGGAATAGGCAGTGTGAGCTGTAGCTGAAGCCTTGTGACCTGGGCAGGGACAAAGCACAGAAGATGTGGCCATGTTCACCTGGCAATCAGCATTCCAGACAGAGAAACAAAGCCACAGAGCCTGGCTGCCTTTCCATAACCTCCCAGAGCTCACCTCCACTAATCCTTCAAGTGGGGTTGCAGAACACATTATCTGCAAACTCGAGAACTGGTACTACAGAAACACTTTTTTTCCTGAGCAAAGGACACATTTATTCTACCTGAAACAAAGACCAAAAGGTCACAAAACTATGAGTAAGATCACCAACAAACTTACAAGATAAATAGGGATAATGTGTGACAACAAACACATAAAAAGGGGCAGTGACAAAGGTCTGAATTTGCAAGAGAGGTTGGAGCTCAGATGCATTCACAAGGCAGATGTTAAAGAAGCTACTCATCCTTTAAATAATCCTCTACTGAGAAAAGGATTTTACATGGTTCTTCCTTTGACAAGTCTAACCAAACAAAATATTGCTGGCAGGGAAACAAATTATACAGTTCATTGCTCAAACCAATTCAATAAAATCAACTTGTTTGGATAGATGCCTTTTGTTTGTTGTCATATGGAAGCTCTTATTACAACTCAGAGGTAAATTCCAGATCCAGATCATTTCAGAGTTTGGCAGGAATAGAACTGAAAAGAGCATTTATCCATTTATTCTGGTTTATTTTTTAATACAATTTTTTTAGAAGTGTGAAGTTTGAGTACAATGTATAATCCATAATCATCGCTATATTGAATACAAAAAGTAATTCCAAGGAAAGTATTCTTCACAGTTATAATGCACAAACTAACTGACGTTTTCAGAGTTAGTATAAACTAGTAAACAAAAAGGAATTGGCTTTTTGGAGTAGTTGAAATGTTTAAAAATTCTGTAAGAAACCCAGTAGACATTCTCTATTTAAAAGTGATCTGTGATCAGTCATGTGGCACAGTCATCTTCAGAGATTGTTTTTTTTCTGTAAAGCTTATAAAATGGTGGGAAACATCAGTATTTGTCATTATAACATATTCATCTAACTTAGTGAATTTAATTTAAGAATTTAAAGTTTTGACTTGGGTAACTGTCACATTAACAGGGACTAAAAGGAAATTCCATTTTTCTCATGCAAGAAAAAAATTTATTTGCAGGATACAGGTATATTCCATAAAATCCAAAGAAAGTAGAACTATCAAGGAGCTAGATGTAGTTGATACGGATGGTGTGGAATTATTGGTGGATGAGACAGGTATTGATTTTACTGTCTCATATATTCAACCACTTCAGTAATCAGAATACCCATTAAATGCCAGACTTTGTGAAAACCAAATCCCTTCCTTCACCCCACACTGGTAGATCTGATAATGTACTGTACCCTCATCTCCCAGAAAGTCCTACAGACTGTGTTTAAACTGCTCAGCATAGCCCTAGACAGTTTTTCTCAGTGGGTCGCAGGCTGGCACGTGTGGGAGGCACCCAATTTGTCTCTCTCACATAAAAGTTTCTCTCTCTCTCCCCACTCCCTCCCTTCCACTCTCTCTAAAAATCAATAGAAAATATCCTGAATTAGGATTAAGAAAAAAAAAATACTTGGCATACTTTATTATTTTGATAATAGTGATTAACTTGGTCAAGGATGGGCACATGTGATAATAATTATAACTATAAAAATTCAATTCTAGGAGTCTTCTGTAAACTGTGAATGAAGCTGACTCTACCCACCCGGATAAACTCGATTATGTTCTGTGTTGGCAAGGAGCCTCTGCCTAGGAAATGTCTCCAGGTTTCAAGGTTATGGAAACTCTATCTTGCCATAGGCTTCTATGATCACAGAGCTGGGGAAGAGAGAATCTGGCAAGCTACATGTCTCCTCCCCTCTTAATTCATTGGCCAAAGAAATCATGTAAATTCTAATTTGCATTTGTAATGCAGAGCCTCTTATCCCTTTTATTTATGCTCACATGCTGGCCAATAATTTTCTGTTATCTGTCTCTTAAAGTTTCTGATTAAAAGCAAGCAATAATAAGCACCCCAATAACATTCTGTTTTCTAATATTTTCACCTAGAACTCAAGGTTATTAGGCACATTATATGTCTAATAAATAATAATAAATAAATACCTATTAAATAATAAATATCTAATAAATAAAACTTTAGAAGTAAACTTTATTTAAGCATCTTAGCATTGGATATAATTATAATTAAGTCAATTTCATTTGATAATTTAAACTATAGTATGCATTTGATGTATATATTTTTGCTGTAGCAAATTATCATAAGACAGTGGCTTAAAACAGTACAAATATATTTTCTTTCCCATTTGACTGTAAGAATTCTGACACAGGTTTCAGGGAACTAAAATCAAGGTGTCAGCAGCACCATGTTCCTTTCTGGAAGCTATGGGGAAAATCTGTTTCCTTACCATTTCCAACTTTTCAAGGACACCCACACTACTTGTCCCAAGGCCACCTTCAGAACCGGTAACACTGCATATCCCCAGTTATTCTTACTTAGTCACATTGCCCTCTGACTGCAGCAGGAAAATGTCAGAGCTTCAGGGCTCTCCATTAGTTTGAGCTCATCCAGATGATCCAGGATATTCTGCCCATCTCAAGATCCTTACCTTAATCACATCTGAAAAGTCCCTTTTGCCATGTAAGGTAGCATATTCACAGGTTCTGAGGACTAGAAACTGACCATTTTTTAGGGTTAGGGGGCATTATTTGGCCTACCACTGTTTACCAGAATTCTTTTAGATCCTTTTAAATGTTTCAAACACCTTATACCAGGTAGAGTAGACAAAACTGCACAAATGCAAATATTATAAAACTTAGCTGTATGCTTAAACAAATCTATTCTGAAAATAACACCAAAAGTTTAAGAATTTGGTCTTTATGTTAAACTAGCTTTATATGATCCTAAAATAATGGGTTTGGTTTGCGATCTCCATAAAATATTAGGAAAATTATTGTGAAACTCTTGGGTAGAGATAAGAGGAACTTTTAAAGTCTCATTTAGTTGACATAATCCATTATTCTGTCAGTTTGCCACATTGACCTGGTCTGTAAGAATTATTTAAAAGTTGATGTATCCCTTATTAATATAATATTATTATTATATATTAATAATGTAGGGCCATGTAGAGTCTTTATCCCCTGAAAGTTAAGGGACTGAGTCTACATAGTTAACTGTCTTTTTTGAGAACTTTGTCTAATATATTACCCAGGGATACATAGGCTATATAGATTTTGCTACTTGATAATTATATAGAAACATATTATGCCATTTCACAAAACAGAGTTCCAATTTTAAGAATTACTTGTCTTGATGTATAACTCCTTGTATTTATTATTTTACTGCTTATACATATTTAAAAACTTTATGATGTAGAGAAAAATATTTAATAAATATTTTAAGGCATATATACTAGTATATACACATACACATGCATTTCTTCCTCCCTCTCTGTACTTATAAAAATCCCTACTTATAAAAGTCCATTCAAAACAATGGATACTACTTAAAAATATTTAACAACAAAAAAGTCAACCCTTATCCCTGCTTCACATCATAGGCATAATCAATTCTCGGTGTATTACAGGTGTGAAAGGGTAAGGAAGCTTGGGAGACTTGGTTGGAAAGTCTGTAAGGAGGAATATTCCAAAAAAAGGAGTGGGTTGACGGTGGCCTGCCCTGTTTATTGGAAATCTGACTTACGAGAGTTTGGCCCAAGCGTCTGCCCCTAATTGTTCCTTGACCTTTCCAAACAAGTCTGTGTATGTGTGGACCCTTGGGTGTTCACTGGAATCCTCTTGCTTAATCTTTAGGTGTCCTTGCTTAAAGGACACTGCAGACACATGTATCCTCCCAAGATTACTCACCCTACTGATTGTATCTAAAAGATAAACTTTATCTCAGACTGCTGTTATAATAACAGCCTGAGGAGGAAGACAATCAAGGGTGTCTGGTTCCTTTAGCCAGGCAGTCCCTTAGCCCTCTCTTTCACAGCAATCCTATGTCAGAGTAATCCATTGCTCAGCGTCTGCTGGTCAGCCCTGGTGTGAAAGTAAAACAATTAAACTTTTAGGTAAAAAGTATGACATCTGAATGCCCTTGGGGTAGGAAAAGGTTTCATAACCAGAACACAAAGAGCCTCAAAATGGGGGGAAATGGTAAATATTAAAATTAAGAACTATTATCAAAATATTTACAACCCATATCTGATAAAAAGTTAATATCCAAAATATATAAGGAACTCCTATTACTCAATAGGAAAAAAAAAGTAATACAGTTAAAAACAGGCAAAGGGCCCTAGCCAGTTTGTCTCAGTGGATAGAGCATCAGCCCAGAGACTTAAAGGTCCTGGGTTCGATTCCAGTCAAGGATATGCACCTCAGTTGCAGGCTCAAATCTCAGCCCTGATCAGGGCATGTGGGGGAGGGAAGCAACCAATGAGTGTGTCTCTCTCTCCCACTCCCTTTCACTCTCTGTAAACATCAATGGAAAAGTATCCTTGGGTGAGGATTAACAAAAAATAATAAATAATAAATGGGCAAAGGACTTGAACAGACACTTCTCCAAAGAAGGCATAAATGACCAAAAGGTAAATGAAAAGATGCAAGTGAAAATGATAATGAGATATCACATCACATCTATTAGGATGGTTAACATTAAAAAAAAAGAAAGAAAGAAAGAAAGAAAGAAAGAAAGAAAGAAAGAAAGAAAGAAAGAAAGAAAGAAAGAAAGAAATATATATATATTTAACAACTGGTACAGCTCTAATGCTAATTCATCAAAGTAGATGCCAGCTCTAGAAGAATGGATGTCAGATATAAAGAACCACTAGTACATCCATAACAACACATGCTTTCTAAATAGTAAATATTTTTATGCTCTGTAACTTACTGTGTTTTTCTGCTTTAAGTATCATCATGAACATATGATCCTTAACAAACTAAAATTATTTCAATAAACCATCACAGTTATTGTGGTTATTTTTATTGATATTGTGCTCAATTGTACCCTTTTAGGTTCTTGGCTGAGACCTCCTTGTAATAAAAGACAGACTACCAGGAGAAAAACAAACAGAAATTTAATAAAATGCCTACAATACCCACCCCACCTTATTCACAAGGGATATGTTCCAAGACCTCCAGTGGATGTCTGACATTGCAAATAGTACCAAACCCTAAAATACTATGTTTATTCCCTGTATGTACATACTGATGATAAAGTTTAACATAAATTAAGCACAGTATGAAATTAACAATCAATAATAACAAAATAGAACAATCATAACAATATAATGCAATAAACATTATGTGAATATGGCATTACTCAGTAAAAAAAAAAAAAAAAAAAAAAAAAAAAAAGAATTCCTTGCATGCAAGTACTCTAATACCAAAACAGCCAATCTAATAGCCAAAACCACTAACTGACTAATGGGCAAGTAGCATATACAGCATGGATATGCTGGACAAAGGGGTGAGTCATGTCCCCATTCGGATGGATTGGGATGTCACAAGATTCCATCATGCTCCTCAGAATGACATACAATTTAAAATTCATGAATTGTTTATTACTCCAACTTTCTATTTAATATTTTTGGGTTGGGTCATGGATTACTGCAGGCAACTAAAATCATAGAAAGTGAAACTCCAGATAAAGGAGGACTACTATATCTTCTGTATACATGGGAGATACCAAGGAAAACTGAGTAACTTCTAGAAAAGGCCTGATCCACCACCTTAAGTACCATGTCCATTCAAACACCAAAGAAAGATGTTTGGAAGTTGTGGGCAGTTATAGAAGATTGCCAGGAAAATAAAAGTATGAGGATACGGCTTTTCTATAGATTTAAGTCTCTGCCTTCCCCATTTATAAATCTCTAAAAATTTACCCATCCTCCTCTTCCTGGTACTGAGAGACAGACCCCTTTGCAAATAGGGATTTCCTTTATAAATGTAGGTGTCTCTTATAAAAGGGTAACTTCTACTTGGGTTTTCAGAGTTTCTACCGAACCTGCTATTTCTTAAAAATAGCCAGTTCAAAATAATCTTTATGCCAGAGGCATATTTTGTTGGCAAATTCTGCTTCCCTTCACTACTTTTTCCCTAACTTTTCAACTACATAAGTCATTTAAACTTAAAAAGTTTGGTGACTGTCAACTTATATATTCATTAAAATACATATTACTAGCACTAGGGATGCTTCGTCTGCATTATAGGTTAGTTGCCTGGAGAAACACCATAAAAATGGAGTGAATTCTGCAGAATATCTATCTAAAATGATAGACAATACTTTACATTTATGAACAATGGAATCATGAACATACCTACTTAGGCAAAATAATCATTTTTTATGGTTTTCATAAGCCAGATAGAAAAAATAAGGTGAATACTTATTAAGGGCTTAAAAGCTTAATAAATGGCATGATTTATGTTTAAAGTACATAATCCTATTTCATATATTTAGCCCTCATCTTCAGAATTTTAAAATGCACACCAGACCTATCATTATAGAGTCATTGAGAGGAGCATATTTTTTTAAATTTTTTAAAATATATTTGTATTGTTTTCAGAGAGGGAGAGAGAGAGGTAGAAACATCGATGATAAGAGAGAATCAGTTACCAGCTGCCTCTTGCACACGCCCCACTGGGGACTCAGCCCACAACCCAAGCATGTGCCCTGACCAGGAATCAAACCATGACCTCTGGTTCATAGGTCCATACTCAACCACTGAGCCAATCAGCCAAGCACTTTTCCTAATTTTTTTTTTTTTTTTTGCCTTTTGCTAGCCTACCCAATCCCCTTTCTTCTGAATATGTATTATAATACTTAAGAATTCTGCTTAGATATCATATTTTCTGGAAATATCTTGATCCCCTAAGACTTAAAGATGTCCTTTTCACATGTTTCCATAATGCTTTCTATTTAATTACTTTTTAATAATTTTATTCTGCATGGTCATTGGCTATTTTCTTGTCTGGATTTCACTGTCTCCCAGCATCCTACAAGCAATCACTGTGTCATTCACCATTATGTTCCCATGGCCTAAAATGTGCTTAAAAGAATCAGATTTCCATAAAAACTTAGCAACTGAATCAAATGTCAAGGTGTTGTCTCTACCTTGCAAACACATACTCTTTAATAAATCAAGTAAACAGACATGGGTACTACAGAATTATAAATGCACCATTACAGTAGGTGTGAGAGCACAAAAGAAGGACAGCTAACTGGGTCTTGGTGAGCCAGAGTCACCTGCAGAGAGAGCTGACATTTCCAGCTGTCGGCCAGTATAGTGCTGTGCAGCACTCAGGATCACAGTTTCCTGAATAATTGCTCCCTTGCACCTTGACAAAACAATGCATAGCTCTTACCTGTTTATCTTTACTAAGAAACATCATAGAATGCACTACTTGGAAAGAAAGATGAGAACAGGATGTCTCTCTCTTTCAAGTTAATCAGTGTTTTACTGTGAATTGAGTAATAAGTAGATAAATGTCCCACATCAAGGGCTAAGTGACTGGAAGACAGAAGCTTATCGACTGTCACTTTTGTGAAACTGTCCCAATTTCACACTCTGCCACTCTTCCTATTATGGAAGGGAAAAGATACCAACTTGGAACAATAATCAAGAGAAGCACAGACTGAAATGAAACTGGTTTTCATAACATATCTTCAGAACAGATATATAAAGGCAGACATTAAAAATTCACATTAAAATAGAGAGAGAATGACATCTACTGGTTGAGAGAATGTGGCCTTGTGGACGCCTGGTAAAATTTTTCCCACATGAAGTTTAACTCTTTCCCTTTCTCCTTATACATGAAACTCCAATTAATGGAAATTACCTGTACACAATAGGGGAGGAAATGACCTATTACCTGTGCAGTTCTAATAATAATGAAAGAAAATTAATCCTCTATTGGCCAGCATTGTAGCTGAAAGTATTTTACAAGTGGCTTTAAATGACTGACTTTATTTCTGTGCATAAAAGCAGTATTTCATGACCATCCTTTGTACAAATATAAAATTCACCATTTTTCTTATAAATAAATGTAGGGTCTCCGACCTTAATGTATGTAGTGTTACCATAATTACATATAAAATTAAATTTGGTTATTTTCTCTTGTTAATCTGTCTTGTATTGATTTGATTATTAGACCAGCTGGAAGAATTTTGAAAGGTAAAAGAAAATTTCTTCCTCCCCCACACTAGTCACATGTGCTTCATAATCTGCCCCTCACTTCAGACTGTATAAAGAGGATCCATATCTCTTGTAACTAGCTAGCAGCTCAAGCAGAATGATTAAAGGCAACATTCATAATTACAGTACACATATGTGGCAAATCTCCTTTGATACTAAACTTAAAAACTTAGAGTCACATGCATTATTCATCAACTCAGTCCTTGTCTATAAACTTTTATTAGGTGCCTTCTATGTTCTGGAAAATGTAGTAAGTACTAGAAATATACAGAGGAACAAAAACAAAAAACATAATCTATCATAGAAAAAATTAGTGTCAAGAAACAAAAAATTAAATCAAGTTAAATGTACTAGTAAAACACAAAGAATATTAAAATTGTGATAAATGTTAAAAAGCAAATAAATCAGGGTTAATGGACAGAAGCAATCGGGGTTGGGCCTATTTTAGATTAAGAACAGTCTCTAGATTGTGCCTGATATTAAAAAAAAAAAAAAAGGAAAGATTAACATTCACTCTATTATGAATGTGAGGAAATTTTAGGGGAAAGTTTGACAGAAAGGAGAACTGAGCCACACCAGCCACACAATTATATTTCTAATAAAGGTTTCATATGAGAAGCAAAAGGCTCAAATATTACTATTTATTCTTTTACCTAAGATAAATATATATAATTGAAGGAAATTAATTTGAGCAAACATTTTGCTTTAAATATTGCAGACCAATTCCATTTCAAGGTAAAGGGAAATGCTCCATATATAGATAATTTTATCATCATTTAATTTTGACCTTTACAGCAATTACTTCCTTGTCATAAATAACATTTAGAGACACCAATTCAGATCAATAACATCACACTCACCTAAATAAATCTAAGTCAAGCATCACTGCATTTCTAACTAATCTCTAGTTTTTCTCATTCTGCATATTTCAGGAGTTATAATCACATTCCTTAATATTATTTTCTTCAAAAGTCATTTGGAAATAGAAAAGGTGTGTGTGTGTTTGTGTGTGTGTTTTAATCACAACAGAATAAAGACATCTATAACAAACTAAATTGCATGGTTAGAGAAAAGAATTCATAGCCCTCTCATAATCACATTTGCAAGATTTGACTTATAGGAGATGACATAAATCATTTTAAGCAGCAGTATATTCATTTAAAAAACTTATTCTGAATTCAAATATGTGAAAAGAGAAATAGGTGAGAAAAGGACTCATTAGAAAAACTAACTATACCATAGCTGATTTAGAATATGAATCTTAAGCAGAAGGAATAAAACTTAAGATGCAAAATTTTAAATGAGCAACATGGAGGATAAATACATACTTCTCTAGTCATAGAGAAATGCAGAGTTTTTGACCGCCAGTATCTTTTTTTTTAATATATTTTACTGATTTTCTACAGAGAGGAAGGGAAAGGGATAGAGAGTTAAAAACATTGGTGAGAGAGATATCGATCAGTTGCCTCTTGCACACCCTCCACTGGGAACGTACCTGCAACCAAAGTACACGCCCTTGACCGGAATCGAACCTGGGACCCTTCAGTCCTTAGGCCTATGCTCTATCCACTGAGCCAAATCTGTCAAGTATCTTGATGGAACTAAATTCACTGAAGAAGTTTGTGAATAGTATACAACTAGGACCTTAAAGGAATTAAAGGGAGGAGGGATAAAAAGGAAGAGAATGCTAACACTTGTGAACAGCAAATCATGCTTGAGCCAGTTGGGAGTCTATAGCAATTCCAGGACAAAGATAAGAAGACCAAGGCTTATGTTCCACAACAGAGGAAGGTAAAAAATATTGGGGAGGGGAGGTGGTAAGAAGGGAGTTTTTTTATTGTCACAATTATTAGTGACTATATTACTAGCACTTAGCAGTAAGGCCCAACATGCTCAAATACATGTTAAAGGGCGAGATCATTTTTAATGCTGCTTGATAAATGAAGCATTTCAGTTAATATTTCATTTTTAGTAACATGTCTATCAGAATTCTATTTTTTTTCAAAAAACATTTCCTTCTATCTATTTAAGCATAAAAGCAATTGATGCTAATATCACTTGGGAACTATTTAAAACAATATATTTTTAAAATTGCACATAATCTCTCAACACCAAAAAGAAAGGCTATCAACCTATAAATATTTGGGGGGAACATCAATACTAATACTTTTATTTTATGTTTTTACATATTTGAAAATTTAAATTGTGTTATGTTATAAGCACTGTTTTTCATCCAGTATGTATTGTTTTCTTATCAAAACATTTCCTTAGTCATAAATTCACACCCAAACAGGATGAGAAGGGTGTTTGTATAGTGTGAGCAGACACCCAGGAGTGGGGAGTCAGCTGAGCTGAGTGAAGAGTGTGAATCAGCCCTCTGGAGGGGTGGTAATGCCACAGAATATTGGCTTTACAATGGAATTGTCAAATAAGTAAATATATTAGGATAATGTGAGCCAGCCTTCTGTCAGAGAATGGAATCACAAATATACAAAAGGAGAATTCTCCTACCATCCATGTGATGGGGAATTAAAATTGGGAGTATAGTGTTAAGTCATGGTTTTCAACATACAGGGATAGATATAAACAACATGGAGTCACTATATATACAGGGGTAGGTCAAAGTAGTTTGATAGTTGTAAGTATGCAAAATATTTTATTCTTGTATTATTATTTATTATTGTATTTATTATTATTATTAACCTACTTTGGCTCACCTTTGTACATATATGTATGGATACACATACTATGTTCACAGAGATGGCCTAGAGTGAACCATAATCGTAGCAATAAGCATTCCTAATACCCAGCTCTTGGTTTCTAAATACCATTCTCCACCAAAAGGATCTAGGACTCTTTATAAAAATGACTATTTCAGGAGGTAAGACAGGAAAAGTGCAAGATGAGACAGAACATAGTATTTCTGCCTAAATGCAAATACATATTCAAGAAATTATTAGGTCATGTCCAAAAAATATCATAGGGGACATCCTGAAGGAACACTTACTGACCAAATCTGAAGAAATTTGAGTGGCAAAATAAATAAGCAAAGTCATGGATTATAAAGCACTGACAAAAAATAGGAAGCCATCAGTGCATGATTTTATGAGCTAGGTCCTAGAAAATGTTTGCTAATTTCAAAAGAGAAAAAAGTAATTAACCAACAGCAGCTTAACAAAGTGATCAAAGTAAATGCCATTAGCAGAACCACAGATCAAAACAGCACGCTCTCTGATAAGAAGCAGGAAGGAGACACCATCACCTCTGCAGTATTCCTCCTCAGAATGCAAAACTGAATGTAATCATGAGTAAGCAAAAGATAAACACAAATTGAAGAGCATTTTAAAAATTACCACTCTCATCTTTAAAATGATCAAGGTCATGAAATTCGAGAAAAAAACTGAGGAACTATTCCAAAGGAAAGGAAAATGAAGAAAGGTCCATGAACAAAATGCCATGAAAGGTTTTGAACAGGATTCTTTTTGTATAAAACATATTATTGGAACAACTGTATAATTTGAGTAGGATTATAGGATTAGATGATGGTAATATATGTGTTAATTTCCTGATTTGGAAAGTTTATTATGATTGTAAGAAAATGATGAATATACTGCATGTAGGCCAAAGTCCTGGTTGCTTCAAAAGAATCCTATTCTATATAATAAAAGAGAAACATGCAAATTAACCGTCCCTCCACTATGCTCAAGCCATGCCCATAAGCCATGCTCACCAGCCAATCAGAGTGACTATGCAAATTAACCCGACAACAATGGCAGTTAATTTGCATACTCAGGTGTCAAGTGCCCCAGGAGGTGACAGCAGCCATGGCCACGGGCTCCCAGGACCCTAGCTGCCCCAGGAAGCAAGACTGTAGCTATACCTGCAGGCTCCCAGGACCTTGCTGCAGAGAGCAGAGCAGGAGAAGAGTGGGCGGTGAGCAGGAGGTTTGAAGGACTTGTCAGAGCAGGAGACTGCTAGACACAGAGCAGAGCTAGAGAGTGGGCAGCTTGGAGGGCACAGCTCCGTCTGTCACCCAGCTTCCTCATCACAACTATGGAAACTGAAAGCAGGAAGGAGGAAGTCCCACTCCACAGAATCAGCCAGAATTAGCCTTCAGTCAGACAGCTCTCAGCAGCCTGACAGCCAGGACTCTCATTCACCTGCATCTCAGACCATGACAGTAGATAGGTGGGACTATGTCTAAAGAACAACTGTTGATACAACATAGCTCTGCAGCCAAAAGATGCTGCCATTATTGACAGAAAATGTCTCCAGAGCAACGTGCATCTGATCTTGAAAGAAGGTGGTGCCTGTGACAGAATGTATCTGAGTACCAGCTACTGGAAAAACATAGCTCTCATGCCAAAAAACACTGGTGTTATTGACAGAAAATGTCTAAAGACCAAAGTGCCTTTGAAATTGAAAGAAAGTGGTGACTGTGAGAGGGCACAGGTGGGGCTGAGGGAATCCCTCCCCCCAAGTGCACAAATTTTTGTGCATCAGGCCTCTAGTTTATTCATAACCATGACATGCAACCCCATGTGAGGAGGAGGAGAGTGGGGGGAAGAAGAGTAGGGGGGAAGAAGAGTGGGTGGCCGATATTGCAAACAATTTACAACACTGGCAAAAAGTTGAAAAGAGACCTGACTTGGTAGCCCAGGTTTTTAGTATTAAGCTGAATGCTCTTTTAAATGATGTCTGTAAATCTATTTGGCAAAGTAATAGATAAAATTCATGTCACTGAATTTCAGAAATGCGGACTGCCTCACACTCATATATTATTGATATTAGATAGTGAGTCCAAATTATGTTCCTCTAATTAATTCTCTTCCAATGTGCATGAATTTCATGACCAGGCCACTAGTAAATAATAAACAATCTTAGTCCTTGAGAAACTACTTATCATGAGAGTGCAATCAGACACACAATTATATATTAAAATAAAAATAATGGTGAGAATATATATAGAATATGTCAGTGGATCCTATAATAAAAGATACCTTTAAAAGGCGTGTAAAATCAGAGGAAGTGATACCTGATTTGATTTCTAAAGAAGTATGAGGTGGTGGGCAAAGCATTCTAGCTGCATGTGCAAGTTCATAAGCAAGAGAAACTGTATGACCTGCCCTCATATTATAATCATGCAATATGGCTAGAAAGCAAAAATCAAAGAAAAGGAGAAAGACTTGAGAGTAGAGATACAGGTAGAGACCAGACTGTCTAGTTGATTTGGCAGAAGTTTGGAGTGAGACTTGATTATAAATGGTTACCATCAACGTCTGTAGTACCATATCCTCTAAAGTTACTGATTCCTCTGCTTATGTGTCTTATAGATATTCCTTACAGGTGTCAGAGATTCATGAAGCATTAGAAAGAAAACTTGACTTACAGTATATATTTAATATCTCTGAAATGCAATATTTTCTTAATACCAAATTTCATGTTTCCTTCAAACCAAATCACCTGATATCATTTTCTTTGTAAGCCTTAGCACTGATTGTTTTTAATATTGTTTGCTTCTCCTGCTAAAATATAGCTACCAAGAAAGCAAAAAAAAAAAAATCTTACTTGCTCAATGCTGCATCTTCAGTGCCTAGAATAGTGCATGATACATGGTGAGCACTCAAAAAATATATGTAGAACACTCATCAACTTCCATTAGTATCCAATTCTATTTATTTGTTTAAATGAGGGAATGTTGAAAGTGTGTTGAATCTACACACTTTTGTGAACTTTTCCCATGGATAGAAGATGAGTTAGTGATAGAGGAAGGACTAGCTAAGAAAGGGTCAAGAAACTGCTATTTTTCTCTAACCTTGTATTTTTGAAAGATAGAGATCATTATCCTTGAGAAAGCAGAGACCACAACATCGACAGTCTCTTTGATCTGAAAAGGTCTTATCAGAGTATTGACTTTTGGAGAGCATGTCAGACATAACTGATCTTCCCAGTAGGCAAGCATCCAAACAAAGCTTCATCAGGATTTTTTGTTTTTCTTTGTTTCATCAAATCTGACTTACATGGTTGCCATAGAAATAAGCAAAAAATTGAATTGTGAAGCTTTTAGAAGCAATAGTGCTGCATAAATGGAAGGAAGGGCTATTTTCCTTAATTTTTTTAAAATTGGTGACTCTCAGAATAAGGAAGATAATATAGAAAATGAGATATTATAGAAAGTTAATTATTATAGTTTGTAAACAGGCTGTTTTGTAAGTGCTGTGAAAAAAATAAAAAATGTTGCTGCAATGAATCAAAGCAGATACAAGAAGAATACTACTTTATATTGTTATGTGAATATATCATAAACCATAAAACCTCTGAACCAATATAATAGCAATTAGCTTATACATGTATAGACGTTAACTTGTCCAATCTCAGCCTCATAAGCATTTCCTATTTATTTTCAACTATACCACTCAGCTCTTGTTAAAAAGGTCTATAGCAATAAATAAAACGATGAATAAATAGAACTGAATTGACACCCATAAAAATAAATCAAATTTCTCTTTGAAAAAGTAGCTTTTGCTTCTGTACATTTCTGATTTAAGAAGAAACAAGAACAAATCTATAGCTCAGCTGGTGTTGCACAGTGGTTGAGCGTCAACCTATGAACCAGGAGATCACATAAGGGCACATGCCTGAGTTGCTGGCTGAATCGCAGTAGGGGGTGTGCAGAAGGCAGCCAATTGATGATTCTCTCTCATCATTGATATTTCTATCTCTCTCTCCCTTCTCCCTTCCTCTCTTAAATCAATAAAAATATATATTTTTAAACAAACTAAAAAGTTTAAGGAAAAAAAGAGAACAAATTTATGAACTCAATTAGGCAACTGTAGTGAGCAACAAGGTAGTAAACCCAGTTTCAAAAGTACTGCATAAAATGTCTACTGGCCAGAATTTGGAACAATGAAAAAAGCCACAGATTAGGATCAGATTTCCCAGATGGAAAATGAACACCAAGGAACAACAATAACCCTCACCTTTCTATGGTATATGTTTTAATTGTACTTTTGTTATTTTTAGCTTATCAAATTATGTAATTTTAAATTGGCTTTATCCAGAATATATCTAATAGCCACAGTTCATCAGTGAACATAATTTCCCACTTTGATTGGTAAGGTAATAGCTTGTGCCATGCTCGCCCTTCCCATTGAAAACTAAATAGTTTATTTATTTCCTTTATGGTTAATGCCTTTTTCAAACCTGTTACAATATCTGAATGGTGTTTATTGAGCATGGTATGTTTTCCTCTCTTGTTCCAAATCTAATTTTTAGAATTCTTTTGTCATACAGAAAAAGGAAGTAACCATGACAACTGATAAGCTAAGGTGAAATCCAGTTACAGTTCACTAGTTTCCTGCATGTTAAGGGATATTTGCCAAATGGCAAGCTTCTCTATATGATGTTAAAGAATCCAACAGGAAACACCATTTTTAATTTAAAGTTTTAAATCCTAAAGTATTCTGGAAGGCCTTTCTTTGAGAAGTTGAATTTTTTCTGCATAAAGGATAAGAGGATTTAAGAGAGTTACCTTTAAGGTTCCAGAAATTATAACTTATTTGAATTTGATGAATCTCATTTACCTTCCTATGAATATTCTATTGTAAGATCAATAGATAATACAAAAGGCATTTGCCTGTTAGGGAAGGTCAAGAAAAGTAATCTTCTTCTGGTGATAGGGAGAAATATTAGGAAATGAAAGTAATGTTCAAAAGACAGTGTGTGGTTTTGAAGTTACCTGCCACAATAGAATAATCAATAGATAACTGGGACCTTCATTTGATCATTCATGCCTCATTGCTCACGAGCATTATTAAATATTCTCTTAGTTTCTCAGAAGGTTGTCTTTGAAGTTGTCACATGGAACATTTTTCTGCATGAAGAATTATAACTCACACAAAAAATTGATACTTATGTGTAGCTATGAGATAAAAGGAGATACAAACTTGCGCACAGCTCATTCGTTGCTCATTGACCTTGGGCTACAAAATTATTTTTACTAAAATATTCTTGCCTCCTTTTGAGAAGTCAGTTTTGACAAATAGCCAACCACATCTATTGACCATGTAATCATACTGGATCTAGAAAAAAAAACCCATATTTAAACTACAGCTGTTCCAGTGTATATAAGAATTTAATTAAAAAGCCAGTCATCTTTCTCATAAATATATTCTTTGTCAAGCCTTATGGTAAATTAAAACATTTTCTTCAGGCATGTCATATTTGCGAACAAAATGATTAATGAAAGCATTTGCTGAGTCCAAATGAAAACTTAGAACCACTGTGCCACAAGTGTTAGTGTTTCTTAAGATTCTAAACATGTAGCAAACATGACCCAGAGCACAAAGTTAGATCACTAAGTGGAATTCCATGCATAGCCAAAAAGGAGATGTAGCCAAAGGCATTGAGATGGTTTGTGTTTATAAAAATTCAACATCCTATAGAAAATCTTGTAATTTCTGAAGAACCCTTAGAAATGAGTCATTTTGACTAATTTTATGTTGTCATACATAAAACATCCATACCTTTATTTTAAAAAATCTCCAAAACCCATTCTAAGGGTAAAAGTGAGATGAAGTTTTCACAGAAGTTGTCCCATAATCCCTCAATAATGGCAAATGTTTCATTCTAAAACAATGTTCCCAATTCAGTCAAAGGCATTTATTAGTAGTTACTATGGGCTAAGAATTACAGTAGAAGCTTACAGGGATAAATAAACCACATTCCTTACTCTCAAGCAGTGGAAAGCCAGGCACACAAACAGACTGCACTACCCAGCAATGGAAGCATGCTCCCAAGAAGCCTGTCTGATCTAGTTGGGAATGCCAAGAGAATGGCCATGGAAGAAGTGATATTTTAACATAGTCTTGATGAACAAGTTTGCTATACTGAGAAAATATAAGAAGACAATCTATGGAAAGAGTATAAATTGGGAAAAGAATTGGAGTTTTGGAACTCATGGGTGATATGAGAATTGTGAAAAAGTCAGTATTACAGAGCACAGAATGCAAAGAAGGACGCTGCTAATATACCTGAAGAAGGATTTGTTGCCATATTTTAAATATTTTCAATGGTTAAGACAAGAGATAGCAGATTGAAGACAAATTCAGTTATAATAGGGATAGTATTAATCAGTAAACTTTGTAATTGATTACACTGGGGAAATGAGGGGAAAGGCAGAAGTTAATGACGACACTAATCTTTCCTGTACAGAATTAAAGTCAATAGTAATGCCATTAACTGAGACAGGAAATAGAAATAAGAAACTGACAGGAAGATAGAATTTTTTTTTCGACACTTCAAGTTTGAATTTCCTGAGGAATATTTATTAGAAATGCAGACATTTTGTTACAAATACAGAAGTGGATCTCAGGAGAGGGATCAGGTCCAGGAGACATGTAATTGGAAATAACTCCAGACGGTACATGAAGTGAACTGAATAGCTACATTTAAGAAATACCTGTCTAGAAACATTTTCTCCACACCTTCCAAAATATACCTTGTTATTTCACCCTTACATCATGAATAAAATAAATTTAAAATCATATTCTTCCATTATATGGATTAACCACTTGAATACATTCCTTTTTGTCAATCAAAAATAAAGTAAAATGGATCTAATCATATTAGAACGATACATATTGTATAGTTGTATAGTAATAGAATCTCTCTTTTATAGAGAAAGAAATGTTATAAAGAATATTAGCCAGAATGCTAAAGAGTATATTGTTCATCACTTTGGAACTATTTTTATAATAAAACCTAAAGAAAAACACATTAAAATGGGGGGGAAATGCAATGCATACTTGCTCTCTCTTGACTACGCCAGAGCCTTTTCCCAATCCTCTCTCTCTCTCTCTCTCTCTCTCTCTCTCTCTCTCTCTCTCTCTCTCTCTCTCTCGTTCTCTCTGCCTGTCTGTCTCTCACCTCTAAACTCCAAGGGCCCTTCCTTTGCCCCTGTAACTTGTTTCCTGAGTCCAAATAGTCCAGCTAGCTCACTTTTTCGACTTCTGTGACCTTCTAAATAAATTTTTGATTCTATTTGAATAAATAAATAAATAAATGAAATGAAATGAAAAAAACGCAGTTAGAAATTACAGCATAACACCTCTATGACCTGGCTTCACGCTTTAAGGTAAATATTTACCACACATTATTAATGTCCTAAGTTTTCATGTAATGTAATAAAAGATTATCCAATCATTTAATTATATCTGTAAAATAAAATTCATGTAAAATGTGTTATTTTAAAAAGCACGTATAAGTTAAGAAAACATGAACTACGATCCTTTTAAGGAATTTACTGATCTTAATTCACCTTTGCCATAGAAGTGCCCTATTATATAAATTTCATTTTACCTAAAAAATAAATAATTTCATGACTCAGAGAATGAATTATTCTGATTACTCATAAGTGTTCACTTTACCTAGTTAGTGATTCATGTAGATGCACTCATTATTGAGACACATAGGAAAAGCTATTTGTATAATGACCATCACGACAAGAACTGAACAAACCAAGCTACACTGTTGTTTGACTCTGAACACAAGACTGTGCAAATGGGTGAGTATTCTAATTTAATCTTACAGAAGACAATTCTGAGTATAAGACCAACATACTTTGTATTTTTCAATACTGGAAATTTTGAGTCCATCTATGTTTTAATTTTTACTATTGATTATATTTATGAAAAAGTAGTCAGAATATAATTTGACATAAAAAATTTATACAGATTGGTATACAATATGTCAAATGAGTAAAAAATTACAAATCTAATCTAATAAAAGAGTAATATGCAAATTGACCCTCACTCCGAGACACCTAAGCCATGCCTACCAGCCAAGCCATGCCCACCAGCCAATCAGAGCCACTGTATGCAAATTAACCCAGCCAAGATGGAGGCTGGCAGGGCGGCTCTGCACTGAGAGCCTCCACGGCCAGCCGGCATAGCTGTGCCAGGTGTGTCAGCTCAGTGGGAGGGGGGGTCTGGCCTGGGGCCTCCTCGGGGCATCCAGGAGCAGCTGTCCTGGGTCTGCTGCCTAGCTCCGCCCCCGGGAGCCTCCGAGGAGTATCCAGGGGCGCCTGTCCCGAGTCCACTGCCTGGCTCCACCCCCTGGGGGCCTCCCCGGGGCATGCAGGAGCACGGGGCCTCTGCAGGGTGTGCAGGAGTAGCTGTCCTGGGTCTGCTGCCTGGCTTTGCCCCCCAGGGGCCTCTGTGGGACATCCAGGAATGCCTGTCCTGGGTCCACTGCCTGGCTCTGCCCTGGGGACCTCCGCAGGGTGTCCAGGGTCTGCTACCTTCATCCGCCCCCCCCCCAGGGGCCTCCACAGGGCGTGCGGGAGCATCTGCTGCACAGTGCGGAGAATCTGAAGCCAGTTCACTGCCCAGCTCCACCCTGGGTGTGTTTGCTCAGCAGCAGGGCCCCACTGAGGGATTCTGCACCAGCGTCCGCCCCTGGCTTGCCACCCAACTCTGCGCCAGGTGTGTCCCCTCAGTGGTGTGGGCCCAGCAGGCATGTGCAATCGTGGGCCCTCTGGTGGGAAATGTCTAGGCCTGCACTCACCAGCCTTCCCACCCCCGAGTGCATGAACCCTGAAGGGGCTGTGGGCAGCCTGAAAATGGCTCTCAGCCCCTCACCCAGGTTGGCCAGGCATGCCAGCAGGTGGACATCCCCCCTGAGGTGGCCCAGACTGCAAGAGGGCACAGGCCGGGCTGAGGGACCCCCGCCCCCCGAGTGCACAAATTATTGTGCACCGGGCCCCTAGTATGTATATACATACTAGGGGCACGGTGTATGAAATTCATGAGGGGGTTCCTCAGCCCAGCCTACCCCCTCTCACATACTGGGAGCCCTCAGGGGGTGTCCTACTGATGGCTTAGGCCCGCTCCCTGCTCCCCTTTGGGAGTGGGCCTAAGCCACAGTCTGGCCTCTCTTTGTGGGAGGCGACCAGGCTAATCAGGGGAAGCCACCAGCCCCATCACCCCACTGCTGCAACCACTGCCAGTCACCACAGCCACCAAGGTGTTTTCATCAACATGGACTCCAGTCCCTTCACCATGAAGAAATGACAACTTTCTTTAGGCATTTTCAAGATGTGTCTTTCATAAGATACTAGGGGCCCGGTGCACGAAATTCATGCATGGGGATGGGGGGTCCCTCAGCCCAGCCTGCCCCCTCTCACAGTCTGGAACCCTTCAGTGGATGTCCTATGATGGCCCCA